>QFEM01014516.1:0-21790 GCA_003316205.1 Boletus bicolor | reverse complement strand
GAAGGGAGCGCCTTAGAAAGCTTGCGCTGGAGACAATTGATCTTGCAAAGGTACCTATGCTCCTTTCATTGCACACGTCACTAATTTTCCGCAGGATCCCTACATTCTACGCAACCATCTCGGATCTCTTGAATGCCGGCTGTGTTTGACACTCCACACGAATGAAGGATCATATCTTGCACACACGCAAGGGAAAAAGCACCAAACAAACCTCGCCAGACGAGCTGCCCGGGATGCGAAGGAGACCCAGTTGATGGTAGCCCCAGCCCAGTCTAACGTACAGCGAAAAGTTTTCCTCAAAATCGGCCGACCAGGCTACCGAGTGACGAAAGTTCGCGACAAGGATACTGGGAAGGAAGGTATGATGGTACAAGTGCATCTTCCCCAGATTAAGCTAGGCGTCACCCCCCGACGGCGGTTCATGAGTGCTTGGGAGCAAAAGCGGGAGCCACCAAACAAGGCATATCAATATTTGATTGTACGTCCTTGCAATGGCAAAATGTGGGAGGTCTGACATGTCATTAAAAGGTTGCTGCTGAACCATACGAAACAATTGCTTTTCGCATCCCAGCGAGGGAGATAGAGGATGAATCTGATGACGCCGGATATTGGAATTGGTCACATTGGGATCCCGATACAAAGCAGTACACTTTCCAGTTCATGTTCCGCATGTCGTATTGATATCGTCCCTCAATAAGCATAATCTGCAATGAACATCCATTTCTTCCTCTTCTACTCGGGCCGGTCTTACCAATTACCTCGACAAAGATTGTAATCCAAGCTGGTGGATTGATGTTTCCGTAATTCACGTTCCGTCGGGAGGACGAGCACAGTTTCGTCCATTCATCAACTCTCGGAGAATTATGCCAAGTCTTCCCGATATGGATCGGTTAAACGCCGCTTGATTCGCTCCATTCTATTCGATACCACGGGTGAGAGTATGAACCAATATTTGATACAGTCACTGATACTCGGGCTTCCTGAAATAACTCCGCTCAGATGCTGACAAGTAGCGAGAGAGAGGGCTGCGGCGGACGGCTCGCAGGATCCTGGAGGGTACTTGTTCATTCTGGTCGGTCTAAACAGGGCATGTTCTTGTCCCGTCGGCGTGCTTTCACTCATATGGTAGTGGCTTCAGGCCTTGTGGTAAACTAATTTAGCAACCAAGCGAATATGACGACGAATATGACTTTACGTCGCACGGGGCTTTGCGGTCCGCTTGGCTACGACCGCCACAGAAATTTAGAGCACCCCACAGGATCCACACAAGCAAACCTGTATCTGCACAAGAAGAGAAGCAGGTGCTTTATCCGTCAGGTGTCATGCGTATTCGCAAATATATTCCCTTATGGTTCACTTAAATGTCGTCCTCGAAAACCCAATATGAGGGCTAATTTTGACCTTCCTATCAATCGCCCCGAATTACGGCGTCGTTTCGAAACTCAGTCACTCGGTGAGTGGCTTCATTTCAAGTAGCATGTAAATAAACACGAGCAAAATTATCATGATAGAAGGAATTGCGAATACGAAATTACTCTGTGAAATAAGAAACATGGGATGATCATGATGAACGT
Source organism: Boletus bicolor (assembly GCA_003316205.1). NCBI lineage: Eukaryota > Fungi > Basidiomycota > Agaricomycetes > Boletales > Boletaceae > Boletus > Boletus bicolor. The sequence goes on along the minus strand of QFEM01014516.1, from coordinate 20,216 downwards.
CGTCTGAACATGATCTCCGCCGTCCGGTTAGGTGAACAATTCATTTGGAACCATTGGTCTGGAGGCCGTACTCCGTCCTTCAGCTTTATGTCATAATGTAGCACCAAGTGGGCTATCATCGCGGTCATCATAGTGGAAACGAAAAAACGCCCAGGGCTGCGCAAGATCATGATTCGTGGCAATCAGATACGGGATGCCAACATCAAGTAGTTTGTGGACGTACCAAGCCCGATTTCCGTGTCCAAATACCAAGTATAACCGATTAGTAGATGCAAGCCTGTTCTTCTGCAATGACTCCTCTCCAAGATCTTGGTCTGTCAAGAAGCGGAATGCGTCAAATTCAGATGCATTTTCATAATAGCGATCATCAAGGTGCATAGGCACTGAGGCTACAGCCAGGTGAGTGCCAGAAGGTATTGTTGTTCCATCAGAAAACGTGATATCCTCCATGGCTTTGCGAACGATGGGGACTAGTGTGAAGATCAATACCTCGGCCAAAATAGTATAGTAAATTGACCCACAGAGACTCGTGCCGCTAACTCTCTGGGACTCTCTCAAGAAACTTTCCATTTTCACCAACATCGCCATCGAACTCTTCGTCCACCCATATTGCTTAGTCACCTCTCGCGCCTCGTCGCGCAAGGGTTCCATGTATTGTGGATGTGATGCGAGATTCAACAGAGCGTGGGTGAGAGTCTACGTCAGGACGTTAATAACGTTCTCTCACAAAAGAACGATACAGACCTGAGCCGAAGTATGCAAAGATGCAAAGTTCAATACGAGTATACGTAAGCAGATACTGCGTAGATTTCTATCCTCTGGTTTGGACACCTGAAGAAGCCAGGTGATCATATCATCCTAGAGTTAACATATAAGCGAGAATACGATGGTTAGAGTAATAAGGCGGACCGGAAGGCTAGGCGAGTCGTTCTCAGGGTTATTGTTGTATTGCTTTAGCCGTTCCTCTACGACAGGCTGCAGTAAAGCCATGCAACGCTTCAGGCTGCTAGGCGTGTTAGTCAATAGGCGACCAATGATTCTGGAATCCAAATAGTCCAAATCGTCGCACGCATCAGTGGTAACGGATGTGCTCACGGATGCATCAGCTGCGGAAAGAAGTTTACCAGACTGGCTCGAAGAATTATTTGCAGAGCAAACTTTGATTGGACATCGGCAAATTCGGTAGATTGACCTACCGACGGAGCTGAGTAACCACGTTGTGGCGGCATGAAGCGCGACTTACAAATGGGTAATCCTACGAAAACACGGTTGCTTGTACGGCATGTCGCTTTCATCACCGCGGAATATGCCTGGACGTTCACCCAGCCTATGGGGGTTGCAGTCGGACCTGATTCGCAAGAATGTCAGGAGGTGATGCTCACCAAATCCACTAGGAGGAAGGATTTCGTTGAATGTCTGACATATCTCATGGTAAATGTCGGGAAAGAGACTACCAAGCTTGCGTTTGAGCTGGCCTTGAATAACGGTGACGTGGTAAGGATGTGTCTGTGCCTCAAGGCCGAAGGTGTATTTGACTTGAAGAATCTGAGCGTTGTTACGTACGTGGAAATCAATGGCGCGAAGGGAAAAAAAGAGGTAATACACACGTCTCTCATTGCGTGATCGAAGGATAGTTTGTCGTCGGGAATTTTGCGGAGCTCCTCCACGAGTTCAGGGCCTGTCAGCACGACCACCCATCGATCCATCATCGGTACTCTAAAGAATTTGTCTTTGTACTAGCTTCGAGGTGAGCCCACAAAACGGGAAATCTTTGGCGGAGAGGACGGACCAGATCATAGCCTTGCTGGACCATGGATCTTGCATGCAGAACGAACTTTGCGGCGCCATAGTATGACAGAAAGGGACTTGATGGTCCGACAGAAGGAATGTCATCGAGCTGCACGAAGGGTTGGTCATGAAGGCTAAGCATGGCAACGACGAGGGATGAACATGCCTTGGATGGCCATCGAATACGATCGATGATGACTGCGGATACCAGAGCGACGGCCAAACCACATAGCAGAAGACCAGCACTGTTCATGGGCGGAACGTCGGGGACAGAGAGAGGCGGAGGGCATTTCGGGCAAAGCTCCCATGGAGGGAGGTATTTATGTCGGGGAAAGCGGTGAAATGGAATTAGAGTTAGAACGCTCTTAGTAGCGGCTAGATTAGATTCCTGAGCCTGAGCTGTGGCGCGGAGACATTCAAGCTGGATTTTCCGCCCAGTTTTACTTGAATCAAACACTATTCACAAGGAACGAGCACATGGGAAATCGTAAGTAGTTGCAGTCGCATCTCTGGTCTCTCTCGGGTGCTTCGTCATGTCAACAACCAAGTAGCAACGACCTCCATGGAAATTCAGTCAAATTTAGAGCTTCATCGGACAGCCTTGTTCAATCGCCAAGTTTGCGAGAGATGAGGTCTTCTGACAGATGCAAACATCATCATCACGAAAAGTCATGTTAGCCAAGGCATCTCCGCCTTTTCGGGCGTCGAACCTCCGCACGAAATGAACGGACTCGACGGCCCACGCGACGAATTGGCACCACCTCAGTACGTATTTGGGCCACAATAACCTCATATGTAGATCGTTGGCCACCAGGCCGCCAGATTCTCGCGTAATCGCGGAAGTGAATACACACCCCCACTGAGTTCCGCAAAAGCGCTCAATTGTGGGAGAATACTCAGATCAAGGAAAACACGATTATCATAGGAGCATCAAAGTGTCGAAGCAGTTTCGTTTGAGAATTACAAACCCTCGAGTCCTCTTTTGGGATCGAAGCTCTCCAAGGCGATTTTGATACACTGACGCGGGAGAATTATGAAAAAGTACTGTTCACATTAGCGTGTGATCATAATTATTTTAGTATAGGATGGCGATTCGTGTCGATGTATCAGCGCCCAGCGCCGTGAGATATCTGTGTGGTTATACTACAAATTGCAGATGGGGTTTGATAACTGCAGTCCTCGAACATGAAGTTGGTGACAAAATAGATAGGTGAAATAGAAGACCGACCGAACGAGTAAGCCAAGCCATTTATTTCCGCTACAAAAAATACCCAGATGGTATCAGGGGGACAAAAGGAGGACGAAACTCAGATATCGTTCTTCCGTTTACTCAGCCTTCGCCGACGTGTCCTTTCTTTGGTTCCTTCGGCCTCGTTCGCCGTCTTCGTTGGAGAACTTCCCATTACCGGCATGGCGTCGTCCTGGGACGTGGGTGCATGGTCCGGTATGGGCCTTTTTGCCGGAAAGGCGGACGACCTCTTCCGTAGGAGCCTTGGTTCCCGTGTATAGATAGCAGGCTGCCCTTCAAAATGCGCATCCTCTGAAGCATGATCAACCAGATATTCATCCTGCCAAGCTGCAGCTTCGGCTAGAGGAAAAATGTGCTGCGGCTGCGGAGGTTGAGGTTGGAGTGGGGCTGGCATCACAAGACGTTTCGGAAGGTGGCGTATTCGCGGGGGTTCTAACGGCTGATTTTGTACAGTGGAAGAGGATTGTGTGATCGTGTTGTTGAGTGTATAAGAACTATCCAACGAATGTGCACTTTTATGTCGGGGGCCATGAGGTTGGAGAGCAGGTACTGCACTCTCCATCGACTGTGTTCTCTGTGACGTGGGATTGAAGGAGGGTGATGGAGTTCGTTGCGGCGATCGTGGAGGACATGAGTTATGGAATCTAGATTCGTATCGGGGCGGAGGAAAGACGGTCGTTTCTGTTTGACGGGGGACATAAGGCGCAGCATCACGATCGCGATGGAGTGGGAGGCTATTGGGTGTATCAGGGGTGTTGTCTCCAAAATAGCCTGGATCCCGAGGAGAATACAGGGATGATGGTCGGCACTGGAAGGCACCAAGAAGATCCAGGGACGAGTATTCAGGGGAACGCGTCCGGGAGTTTGGTAGTGATGGGCTTCGGGATTGGGCAGGTCGGGTAACGATTGCAAGTGTATTTGGCTGAGGGCGAAACTGACTTGGAACTGAAGTTCTACTTGAAGTGTGAGAACTATAGATAGTATTTTGTCGAAGGATCTGGCCGGGTTGGAGGTGTAATGATAAATCCGTTTTACCGTGAGCGGATGGCACCCGGGAAGCAGACTACACGCAGCCGGTGTCAAGCCACGGTGAGTCGCATGATAGATGATTGAACTTACTTGGTGCTGAACGGGACGCAAAGGACGCGGATGGAACTTGATCAGTACTATGAGCAAGACGGACAAAGGCGAGCAGGCACTTGACACACCTCGCGTTTTGTAATTGAATGATGAATGTTGCTTCTGCAAGCGGTAGTATCACCATATCTGTGAGGTAGGGAGGGCTGTGCAAGGTGGCTACCGATTGCTTCGTATGGTCCGTCGTGATGATAGCTACCTCCAAATGGGTCCGTCTCGTCCAACTCATCGATACGATCCAGATTATGGCGACTGGTGAGGCGACGAACGAGGGCTTTCATCCTTCCTTTGCGGGGAATCTTGCGGTTCTGTGACGCGACTGGTCTCAAATTTTCCCTCGTCAAGGTACTGGTACTGTGCGGCTTTGGTAGGATCTCTGGCACAGGGAGCGGGGAAGATCGCTGTGGAGGAGGTTTCGAGATGACCTTGGGTTGTGTGGAAGGAGGTGGAACGGAGTTTGGAGGAGAGTGCGAGAGTGCTGATACAGGGTCAGAAACGCGAGATCCACGAGTCTGGGTAGGAGAGGTAGCTGATGATAGAGTAGGGGATGTAGAAGCAGAAAATGGGGAGACTCGGAGTGAATCGGATTCCGAGGATAGAGAGGGAGAAGAGGGAGTAAAGAAGGAAGATGGCGCATCGGCGGGGGGCAAACGGGGGTGCACTAGAACGGGGATAGTGCGTGGTGGGGAGGTGAGGAGAGTGTAGGATGTTCTGGGAGGGGACTTGGAAGGGGGTGCTTTGTAAGAGCCAACATTGGGGAGAGGGAAGTGAGGATGAGAACGAGGGTCAGGAGAGAAAGCGGGATCGTCGAGTACAGCGCGCGAGAGAGGGACCTTGAAGCGTGGCGTCGCCGTATCAGAGTGGTCAATGACCGGCCAAGTCATGAGAGTAAGAAACAAAAAAGCCCTTGTTCGGTTACTCCCACTCATGTCCGACTCTCTCGCGCTCGTTCGTGCAGAGATAAAAACTTGGGAACGCGACTTTGTCTCCAGACACGGCAGAGACCCCATCGTGCAAGACATCCGAGACCAACCACCCATCGGTGCGCCGTCTTTCTGTCCCGCTCCCACTCACCCCTCATCCCAGTCGCGTCCAGCCGAGAAATACAAGCTCTACAAGAAACTCTCCAAAGCAGCTGCTAATCAGACTCCTTCTCGATCCCAATCTCGTCTTCCAATACCAAAGTCACGCCCAGCCGAGTCCGTTCCTCCTCTGCCTGGATTTAACCCCTTCTCCCCCGTCAAGAAATCCGCCAAACACAATCGCCCGTCTGCCTCACAGGCTTCGCGAACCTCGCCCCATCCAAACCCATTCGCAACCCCCACCAAGAGTAACATCAAACCCTGCCCACGTACGGCGACCCATTCTCCCGACCCATTCTCGTCGGTCTTACCACCCCACCCAAACACTACCGCGTCTTCTTCTCATGCTCACCCCGTATCCACAACTGCAATCTCTCGTGCTCGAAAGCGTTTACGTGGGGAATCGGTCTCGCCCTCTCCAAACAAACCAAAGCGCCAGCGTATCCGCTCGCAGGCCCCACCCATCCCCAAATTGGAACAAGACTCCTCAAATAGCGAGCACGAACTCGACCAAGAGTTACCACAATGTGACCTTACCTCATCTTTCGTGGCCGATTCCCCTGTAAAGGCTCCTGCAGGTGGCAAGTCGTTCAAACTATTATTCGACGATGCCCTTCCAGCCCTCTCCATAGCCAAAAAGCCAGTTGGCTCATTCGTCGCACAGCTCGACTCTCCTCCACACGCATGTTTTCCACAGCGAACTTCTGCAGGCCCTTCTGTTCTGCCTTCCTTCAAGCTTCACCACGACCCCAAGTCAAGGAACATCACCTCCGGGCCGGAACATCGAGTCAGTCGCATCCAGGGCAAGACCCCTGCCCAGATTTTCCCCACAAAAAACCACTTACCCGCACGACCGCACAAGCCCACCTTCAAAACGGTAGTTCCTGAGGTTTCCCAACCGAAGACGTCGATAAAACGTGCCTTAGATGGTGGTGATCTCGTATTTGAGCACAGAGAGCGCAGCATTCCGTTGCAATCACAGTTTCCCTTGATCCCGCCCTCTCCGCCTCCGCAAGACTCAACCAATCGGGATGCTGGTAAAGGAAAGGCGAAATCCACTGCTAGTCGGAAGAGGTTAAGAGTCGAGAATGAAGAGAGCGATGCAGATGAAGGAGTGGTCAGCTCGGATGACATCACACTCAAAGCGACCATCAGTTTGGATCGGGGCAAGCACTCGTACCGACACGCCGACGACCTCGATTGGGATCCATTACTACATCTTAGAACCCTCAACCACGATGAAGCTGCTAAGGAACAAATTGATGCAAATCATCACGCACCGGGCACGTTCAGTATAGACTTGCCTGATAAATTCCGCCGCGTGCTGGCAATTTCACAATCGCGGTGCCAGAATATCTCGGAGGAACGTGTCGTCCGTGGATTACTGTATGGTGATCGTGTCGGACATTATGATTCCTCCAGAGGGGGGGACATATGGGATGCCGGCGAGACGGACGAAGGCGCTCACGGGAGCGTAGAGACCGAGGACGATTGGGAAGGTGAACCCGTGCCTTGGGAAGTTGGGGAATTGTAACTTCGCACTTTGTATGTGGTTATGCTAGGCTGTTGTGCTTTCACTTGCAGTGCTTTCATATCAGTGGCTTCACGCCGTTCTGCTTGCCATGAAACACAGGATCCAACAGGCGATGTGCGCCTTCCACGTGCCCAACAGTGAACAACTTTTGTTGGAGGGTAACAGCTCGTCAAATCCAAGGCTGTACTGCACTGCTCAATGACGCGTGGGTGAGTGGATGTGTAAGATATGCACCACTGACGGCCCGATAGTCGTCGCGCATGAGCCTGGACGTGCTTCGCTCGCTTCGATTGTACACCGTCGGGCCACGCCCCTTGCGCGTGTGGTCGAACCTCCGTGTCTCAAGCAGGGAGCGTGGCTCGCCTGTTTAGATGGTTCATTCCCCCACGCAATTGGTCAATCCAACCAGCCCGCATCCACAAGTCAGTGCCGAGAGCAGCCTGGAAGAGTGCATGGCGTGAACGCAGTGAAGGGTACAACTCACCTATATAACCTCCTGACCTTGCTTCCAATTCCTCGTTCACCGACACCTTAGCCCCCATATTCTTCGACCGTAGCAACCTGAAGAGTAATCTTAGCTCCTAATAGTCTCACCACCATTACTCCGTCTACGACCAGACCATGTTTCCTGCTCTATTCCGCGACCCTGATGCCGCGAAGAGGCTCCTTGATACTATCATCGAGTCACCTAATGGACGCCGCTCCATGTCTCGGTTGGCACGCACCTGCAAGGCAATGTGCGAGCCCGCGCTGAATGTGCTCTGGAGAGAGCTCGACTCACTTCTGCCGCTCATCTCGCTGTTCCCCAACAACATCATGAAGAGAGCCCGCCGCCCAGGGCTTGGTTTGGTTGGTCTTGGCCGCGAGTATTCTATGCATTGCTGACAGACCACAATACAGGCCAAGGCGCCAAACGCCGAGGACTGGGACAGAGTCCTCGCATACGGCGAACGTGTCCACCGCGTTGCATACATCGAGTCATCTCCGAGTGTCTCACCCTCTGTCTTCGCCATCATCGCAGAAAACCGCCCTGTAACCTACATCTTGCCCCACTTGCAGACACTCATATGGAGGGTAGAGACTGCGGCCGGCTTGGAACGCTCCACACTTTTCTTGAACCCCGAGTTGCAGAGCTTGATCTTGGAAGTCGGCACTAGGATTCCGCAGCTTGGCGCCTATCTCGTGAATGTTTGCAGCCACACCCAGCTCACTGCCCTCTCGTTTACCTCCCCTACCAGCCTTCCTGAAACTTTCACGGATCTCGTACGCTCGCAGAACACTCTTGAGAAACTAGCTTTGGTTGCACCTGGTGCTCTGTCATCGCAGGTTGGACAGTGGGCCGCTTCTTTACCTGCTCTTCACACTCTCGAACTAGATCTCACCGGAAGATCAATCATCGCCGTGGAAGGTTTCTTCGATGACATCGTCTCCTCCGGTGCGGCAACCCCTAGCGACGCATCATCCGACAGTGGGGTTTTCTCTGGTGACGAGATAGACTTTACGGAGATTAAGAAGTCGTCACTTCGCCTTACAGGCGACTTGCACTCAGGCGGTGTATTCACGGACCTTCGGAGCCTTCAGCTGACTGGTGAAGTCGCAAACATTGCCGTGTTCCTGAAGCACATCACGAGCGAGCTCACCAGTCTTGAGCTCGTCATTGAGGATCCACCCGACATGGCGGACTGGCAGGATCTCTCAGTCTTGATATGTGAACGGTTTAGCCGGACGCTCCTTTCTCTGCGGATCGGTGCAACCGGTGCATCTCGATTTACGGAGCTTGTCCGAGCGACGTCTCGTGCAGCTGCGGATCAACCCTCTCGCCACCTCCCACTCCAATATCTCTCTTCTCTCCCTGCCCTGGTCCGTCTCGAAATAGACCTTCCAGAGTCGACGCTCTTCTTCAATGAAGACCTGCGTTACATCGCCAAAGCATGCCCCAACATCGAGACCCTACGGTTGTGTCCCATGGCCCGATTTTCGGGTACTTCGGGCCCAAACCTCACTTTGGAAGGCATCGCGAGTCTCACACAAAGCTGTATACGACTGCAGAACCTTGCACTCGTGCTAGACGCCCGCCCGGGATCCGCGGAAACGTTGTGCGCCCTCGAGGTCTCCTCGAGGTCGCTTCTTCGCCTCCACGTGGGCCACTCTATCGTTAACGACCCTCTTCACACCACCATCCTTCTCAGTCACCTTGCACCACACCTCGAGTCGCTGAAGTGGTTCCACGAGAAGAACCGTCCAGGTTATGTGGAAGCCAATGCTCAGGGGTGGCAGAAGGCATCGGACTGGTTGCCCCATCTCCAGGGCGTGCGTCTCATGGAAAGGGTCAAAGCTCTTGGACGAGAGACTAAAAGATCCACGAGGGAGCAAGGCGTTGATGCTACCATCAAAAAGACGTACGTTAACAAGTTTGCTCACGTCAGACCCAAGACCGTCGAGCAGGGAATTCAGTCGGCGCCATCTCTCGTTGATCGGATGGTTCAGATCAAGCCCGATCTGCTTTCTGTCTTTGTAGATGCGACACCGACGTGCGTCGATACTGCGGTCGATGCAACACCCGAAGTTGCTCACCAGTCTGTCGGTGTCGGACCTGTGATGGCTGATGCCGAGGTCGACGCGACGCTACCCCCAGATACCACATCCATGGAAACCTCTTTTGACGACACTGCCCACCTCTTCCAAAAATATGGCGATTTCTATGCAATCCCTTCTGTACTTCCTGCCATCCTCACCGGGCTACTCGCCCTCACATGGCGTGTTTTCCTTACCTACCCTCTCACACTCCCTAAGCATATGCTCGACAAGTCGCTTTCTATGCTCCATGCTCCCAAAAAGAATGGTGATGAGCCATCAAACGAAAAGCACGAGCTCCACGGAGTTCCATGGAACCCTACTCCATCGAAGGCCGAGCTCTTGGACCATGACATCCCTCCTGTTTGTCTATGAATTCTCCTTCTGCGGCGGACGCTTTTACTCATTTAGTACACGGGTGCTGGCGCTTGTTGTAGGGTTATTATCATGAATATTATTCTAGCGCAGATTGGAAAGGAAGAGATTCGATTGAACACATTGAGACAATGACTGTGACGGACGCCGGCGTTGGCGCGTCGACAGACCAAGAGCCTGAGGTAGAGCGCAACAGCGGACAGGGGCTTTCCAAAGAAGGGAAGACTGAGAGTGTAGAACAAACAACGCCAAATATCTTTGCGACGCGTCATTTCACGCTGAATGTCGACCAGCCATATTCGCGGTCACACTATCATCTAGCAATGGCTGAAGTAAAGAAACAAGAGAGAGACTTTACTCCAGAGGTAAATGCCTTGCTACCAGAAACCCAAACACTCTCCGAGGTGCGCAATTTGGTTCGGCCCCCGTAACTGTAATTCAAATGCTCCACCAGTCTGGGAAGCTTTCAGAGGCTCTGGATAAGCTTTTTGCTCTAGAAAAGCAAACCAGAAATGTACGTTTACGATGATTTTGAGATTCAGTTGTCTCACCAATGACGTAGGCTTCTGATCTACCGTCAACCACGCGTCTCGCGAAGGCTGCACTGGAGCAATGCTACAAGGCACAAGACTATACTCAGCTCAACGCTGCTATCAATTTATTGAGCAAGAAACACGGGCAGCTCAAGGTCGTCGTGCAAGCCATGGTGGAGCAGGCGATGACGTGGCTGGCGGACATCAGACAGCGGGAAGGTGACGCAAAGTGGTTGGAGCTGGTCGAGACGTTGCGATCGGTCACCGAGGGTAAGGTATGTTAAGAGAAATATTCCTTTCAGCTGCTGGCTAAGTAGTGCGATTAGATTTTCCTCGAGACTCCCCGCGCACGCGTGACTCTCCTGCTCTCACACTACCACGAAAGTCTCTCGAAACTGTCGTCCGCAAAGGCATCCGCTATCAAGGAATCGCTGCAAACAGCATCTGATCTACTTTCTGACCTCCAAGTGGAAACATACTCGTCGATGGAACGGAGAGAAAAGACTGAATTCATTCTGGAACAAATGCGGTTGTTGATCGCCCTTGCACGCCTGAAGGATGCTGAGCTTGCGGGCAAGGGCAAAAAGGAGGAGAAGAATGCACTTGGAGGAGGGGAACCCGAGTGGGCTAAGGCGAGGGTTGGTGGTCGCAAGGTCAACGAGACATTTCTCAAAGCAAAGGAGAATGAGGTCTGTCGTCGCATTCTATTCTGAATGTTCATTGGACCACCAATCAATACCACTCAACCAGGACCTCAAGCTCAAATTCTACGATTTGATGATCCAACAAGCACTACATCAAACGGCATACTTGGAAGTCGCGAAGCACTACGAGAAAGTGTGGGATACGCCGTCGATAAAAGACGATGAGAGTAAAAGCCGCGCGGTGAGCTCCTTGAACGTGGAATCTCTCGATTGAATTGATCTGATCTGGTGAGTGTAGGCACTCGAACATATTGTCTATTACGTTGTTCTTGCCCCCCATAACAACGAGCAGTCGGACATGTTGCACCATTGGTTCGTGAACCCCGCTTTGGAGAAACTTGAATTGCACTAGTACGAGATTTTACGATAATATTTTGAATACTGCTGAACTTCCTTCCAGTAACCTCGTCAAATCCTTTGTAACACGAGAGTTGATGAGGTGGCCAGGGATTGAATCGATTTATGGTCCTTTCCTGCGAACAACACCCGTATTCTCTAATGCTGCGCAATGGGAAGACCTTCACACCCGTGTAATTGAACACGTGAGTATTTCCCCGCAACAATGGTGTACTCCGACTGACTACGGCTCAGAACATCCGAGTCGTTTCTCAGTATTATACTCGAATTAGATTGTCCCGCCTAACAACTCTTCTCGACCTTACAGCACAGCAAACAGAGGAGACACTTGCGCGGCTAGTTGTCTCCAAAACCATCTGGGCACGGACAGACCGACCGGCAGGCGTCGTGAATTTCACACCCAAGCGGAGTGCAGAAGATGTAATGAACGATTGGAGTTCGGATATGCAGAGGCTACTTGGCCTTGTGGAGAAGACGTGGATGGGGATGAACGCAGCCTTGGCTGCACAGTCACGCGTCAAGGCATAGTTTAGACTTTGTTATATTGCTAGCATATGCACTCACTCAAAGTCGAGGGGCATGGAGAGGAATCAGACATGAATCAAATACCCTAAGCTATCGACTTGCAAAGAGTTGTTCCTCCGATGGGCTTGAAGGTGGTTTGATCTGGTCATCCACGAGGTGCGATGGTCGTACACCGTCTCTCTGACGTTTGACATACTCTTGTCCCCGACTCCAAGTATTGCCCATGCCGCTATCGAGGTTGAGGATTGCACGCCAACGCTTGCGAGCGCGGAGAGCACTCTCATCGAGGGCCTTCTTGCGTTCGACGGACTTGTAAACCTTGTCCTCCTTCTCGAACGTCCGGTCAATTTCTGACGGGAACACGGTACCATAAGACTCGGCTTCCATGCGAGCGAATGTGTTCGCAATATCATACTCGGCACGTAGGGCACGGAACTCTGCGACTGCACGGGTGTAAGCGACAGTGAGCGACACCTTGTGATGTCTGTGGAGGTTAGCAGCGAAAAGCACTGCGCTAGGGACGGAAATTAGTGAAACGCAGAAGAACGCCAAAAGGGTTGCATACTCTTCTGCTGTTGGGTTCCTGGTTCGCTGGCTCAACCTCGTCCAGTCCATCCCTCTTGCTGGGTGCTCTGGCTCGACCAGCTGACCCTCCACGATGGACACTGGTCTGAATGCCTCGAACGGATGATCTCTGAAGAATTGGAGTCGAAGCCTATCCTCCAAGTATTTGATGGTCAAGGGTTGCGTCTTTGGGGGTCGAAGCCTCGAGACGATTGGCTTGCGAGAGGGATTTTCCGCCTCGAGGGCTTGGATGGGAGGGGCGCGCGAAGGGAGGGGGAGGGGTGGATACTGTAGCACCGCTTGATACCATACAGGCTCCTCGCGAATGTAGTTTGCTTGCATGAGCCGGGAGACCTGCTTGTGCACCTGCGACGCGATCCGGCGTACCATATTGTTGCAAGGAGACGTTGCGTGTGATAGTTGACCCTTGAATAAAATAAATATTTAATACGAAAATATTTCAAGCAACGGCCATGGAGGAGGAAGAAACAGAACTGAGAAATCCCTTTCCTTCTCCCCCCTCCCACCATTCCAATTACACCGCACAGAACCTGAGACTGTTCCAGTTGCTCAGAGAGCGTGTCAAAGATCAAGATGTCGATATCAGCACCGTGAATCAGCACAACATATTGTCCGACCAGACCGATATCCCCTCGTGGCCCCTGACCCAATTGGAGAAGCCCAGGGTGGACTGGATTCTTGAAGAGGGTCATTACAATGTCTTCGGTGATACGTGGTTTGTATGGCCTGTCCCTTCAAGTGCCAACAATGCTTCACACCGTCTCCCAAGGTCAAGGAAACTATTCCTTCGTTGGCTGAATTAGGCGGACACCAGCTCTATCCAGCCGATCCAAGCACAGGTGAGTCGGAAGCTCAACATCACATCCCCCGTGCTCTCATTATCATATCCCTAGATCGCCGTCCCGCACTATTATCTATTCTCCGCTCTCTTCTGGTCACGTACTCCAATCTCACAGGTGCCATCCTCGCCCCACCTCCGCCCCCACACTCTACCGCCCCTCCGGAGTGGCAACGACATGTAGAATGGATTACTGTGCTTGCCCAGAATCTGATGGCTGCCGCAAACGACTTGCGTCCGGTCCAGGTTGGTTCGCTTAACGCACTCTCGTTGCGGAATATAAATGCGACGATATAGGCAAGAGGGAATTTAGAAAGCATGATGCAGCGCCAGCTAGAGCTTCGTCGTGAGGAGACAGTCTCCATTCATACGTTCGACACGTTTCTCGTCACAGCTCGTCGTTCATTCTAATGTGGCTGCTTCTTGTTAGTAAATGCGATGAGCTGGAAGCACGACTTCTGGAGCTGCGTGCCACGGTTCTCGATGCTGCATCTCACCACACCGCTTCTGATGCGAGCCAGCAAGGACAGGTTCGTCCCGCTTCAAACACATATTCCCCAAAGTATTCACTTGGCTTCCATCAGTGTACACCACCAGTTGTGACCATTGAAGACGTCTTACGTTGGGCTGAACAACCAACTTGAAATAATGACTGCAACCTTGCTTTGGGGTTAGATTCAGCTTGGTGGATCACGGTTTCGCATGTTGAAGATGTTCCATGTTCTCGTATGGTGTGGAGTAAAGCTCGTGATGTTCAATGATCGGAGTGTCAGGGGTCCAATCACTCCTTTTCTTTACAATATTATTATCCTTCCGTCGACTATCATAGACAATGGCGACCAGACGAAGGATTGGGGTACGCCTTGCCACGACGGAGGCTGCCAGACGTCAGCTCATGCAGCCTGTCGTGTGCTGGGAGAAAATATGGGTTACTTCAGAGAACACACCCTCGAATTCAACCATGAGGATATGCAAGTGGGTGAAGACAGACAAAAAACAGGTGCGCCGCTAGGTCTGCGAACTGATGTGTAGGGCGGCTCATAATCATGAACCTCTGCAAGCAATTCAGTGATGATGAGGAAGAAGCCGATGAGCCTCTCGCTCCTCTTCCAGATGAACCCGAGGTTGTGGAGGTTGACGAGGACATGGATCAAGATGAGCCAGCTGCGTCTGTTGCGCCTGATGCCACTCAGGACGCGACGGAAACCAACTTCGTAAACCAGGAAGCTCCTTCCGAACCACAGACGAAGCCCTCTTCGCCCACGCCCCCAGCTCTATCACTCCAGCAGACCGAACCTATTCTGACAGTCGACGAAGGAGCAGACATACTAGATGCATCGTTCAAAGTCTTGGATACAGGAATAAATGTCGATGTCGTCGTGCATGAGAGTGCTAACCAAGAGGACGTCGGGGAACTGGACATGAGTGTTCTTGGTCCAGTTGGTACGCCTTACGAGGACGTGCATGACCTTGGCCAGCTGGATGGTACGGGCGCATTGCTAGGTGGCCCGTTGATGGGCGATACCGGGGATCCGTTTGCTCCAACTATGGAACAACCATCAGATCAGGAGGCAACGGGATAGCCTGTGTCTTGGAGAACATCCCACCACCTGTAATGGGTGACTATATCTTGATCATTACCGCTTTAGAAGAATGGGACTGATCTGTGGTTCGTTAGACCCGTGTTGCATTCGCGTCAAACATCCCTGGCTGAATCCATTGTTCTGTCTTCGTTGTACTGGTCTGCCTGCTAGATTTTATCCCTCAAGCTTCTCATCCCTCATGTAAACTGCCACGATCACCCTCTGTCGGTTATTACACGCGCTAGTGTCCTTGCATACATAACTTGGACTAATTGACCATACATGGTGTTGCTTCGCGGACGACAAACAACCCTAAATGACTCCGTAATAAATATCGGTCGACTCACACCCTCCCACCTTGACTGCCATCTGTCGCAATCATGGTTGCCTCACTGCAAGCATTTATACTCACAGAACATCCAACACTCTTCTTCTTAGTAGAACTTGTCCTTTCAACCTTTGCTTTGGGTCCCTTACCGAGCTTTATTCCCCTGGTCCTCCTCTCAGTATTAATGATCCATGGGCAAAGAATTGCCCACCGTCAGACCCGAGGGCGGGAATTGCTTTGCTCTTGGATCTCTGTTACAGCTGGCTCTGCCCTTGCTCACTGGAAAGCAGTGACCACTGCACTCTCCAGCCCCACTGAGTCTCTGACTGCGGTCATTCTGTTATCTGGAGTAACCTACTCAATCGTAGTGCTTTCCATCTACCTCGACATTCGCCTCAAGAGTCGGCTGAACACCGATTGGGCCCAGTTAACGCTTTTCCCAGTGCTCTGGGCGACGTCTTGGAGCATCACATCACGCATGTCCCCCGTCGGTCGTTTACTGAACTGGTGGCCAGCTCCAGTTCCCTCTTCATACAGTTGGATGCTGTCCATCGCTGGTCCAGCTGGAATCGATTGGATTGTCGCCGCATGGGCCGTGGTATGTTCTGAGCTTGTGGCTCAGTGGCTGATGGGTGCTTCGGAATACGAGCCTCTGGATACGCACGGCAATCAATCGCTCTTATCTCCCAAATCGAAAGGACTCCTATCACTTGTGGGGATACTCCTCGCTCTCACCTTTCCCTCGTCTGGGTCCCACAACTTACCCCTTCATGCCGATATTCTTGCTCACACACCACTCACGGTCGGTTGTGCCTTACCCACTCCATTGGACGGACGTCATCCCAGCCTGGCGGACTTCATCAGCGAGACAGGCAAGATGAATGCAGCGAATGTCATCCTTTGGCCTGAAAGTGCGGTCGTGTTTAACTCGGAGAAGGAGCGCGAGGACGCGTTCGCGGAAATCAGACAGCTGACAATCTCTGCTATCGTTGGTAGCCTTTGATGAATATGTCATTGGCGATCCAGCGCACACGAGGAATGGATTTGCACTCGTCCACAAGGGCCAAAAGCCAGGTGATGAAGCAATTCAGTATTATAAACGCAATCTTGTCCCGTGTGAGTAGCAGTCGCTTTTATTAGTTTTTTTTACTCCTCTGACAACAAAAGAAGTCACAGAATCATTTTCAAAGATACCATCTGTTGATCCGCCTGTAATCACTCGCTGGGAGCTGAAAAACCCCAAGGGCGTAACCAAGCCTGAGTGGGCTCCAGGGCCAAACTTTACGCGGCCTCTTCTTATCACCTCGTCTATATGTCTAGACTTTACATCGCCAACCGTGTTCACGGATCTGGATTCTCGGCCATCTCTCATCATGGGGCCTGCTCGCACTTGGGATGCAACTGTTGGGTTTGCGATGTGGGAACAGGCAAAAGCCAGGGCAAACGAACTTGGCAGCATGGTCTTGTGGTGTGACGGAGGCTCCACAGGGGTTAGTGGAATTGGAGGTGGTGAAATTCACGAGCCCATGCAAATTGGCGGTGGCTCCTGGATGAGAATGATTGGCCTACCATACCCCGTTGACGAGAACCGCACCCTTTACGCCAAGGGAGGAGATTTCTTGGTGATCGTCTTCCTGGTAGCATTGATGGGTGGAGATGTCGGCAGTAACTTCCTACTGGCATGGTCAAAGCGCGGGGCCACGAGAATGGTGACGGAGGGGAAGATGGTTTTGCTCAGAGTTCCGATGATACGTCGCTTGATTTCCTCCTCGACAGTTGAGACTGATTTGCTAGGAGTGGGGGAAGTCGGAGAACGACAAGGTTTACTCGGCTGAGTGGATCCGTAGCTTGTTGTTCGCCGTGGTTTAGTTTAGTTTGTGGACGAAGTGATTTTTGTGTACTTTTACAAAACCATGTTCCATATTCTTGTACATCTCGCTAGATTAACTGTGATCTGACGGACTGGGGGCACTCTGAGGGCGACTAGCGCCAGTCCGTTAATAATACGGAATCACACCGCTCTTATTCCGAGTTAGGGTGGAGGGTGTTAAGATGTGATTACATAATTTTACCGAGGTCGATCATATATGACCTCGAGGGAGACGCAAATTTCTGAACACGAGGTGAGCGTTACGCAGGTGATAGGACTTTGCTATCCCCCCTTTTCATTAGATCCCAAACTCCTGGCTGACACGCACAAGTCACGCTTTACAGTCCTCCGTTTCGTTCAAAGCTCGCGGCTTGTGCATCACCCCATCTTCACAAGTCCGTATCTCGAGGACTTGAGGAGACACGACGCCGGCGCCCAACTTTCTGCAGTCGAAGCTACCTCGCGGCCTTCGTGGCTCCCTGCGCAGCTCGACTCACTCCCTCGATCCTTCCCGACTCTTGGCTCGCGCTTTCCCTCGCACATCCAACTCCCGTCTCTTTGGAAAGAGGCAGTCCCCACCTGGAAAGGAACCTGAAGCTCCCCCCCTCGACGAAGGCTCTGGCGATTTCGAGCTCATTGCCAGCGACGACGTCCCACCTCATCCCGCCAGTGACTGTCCTGCTGTTCCAGGTTCTTCCCACACTCCCCAGGATCACGTTCCATTTTCCCCCTGCGAGTCCTCAGTAACCACACCACCACAACCATCGCTCTCTCGCACCAAATCCACCCTCTTCCGTCTCAAGAACTTATCCAAAGTATCCATCCATCTCTCTTCCTTCACGGATAGTAGAGCATCCTCGTCTCGCACCCGCACTGCAACCAACGAGTCTGACGTTTGCCTTGCATTTCCGAAACCACCAACTCATATACCCACTCCTGAGACATCCGTTCCAGGTGCTTCCCCTACTCGACTTCCCGAGTCTTGCGCGCTTGACGCATCAACACCCTCGTCCGTCAAGCACGATACGCCCTCAGCTGACTGCGCCGTACTTGCAGATCCGGACATCACCCAAGAAGAGCCTGATACGAAGCCTGGGTCTCCACTTTTAGTCATACCAGCTGGCCACCCCAAACACTCGTCGAAACCCGTGAAACGAAGACATAGATTTGCTGGTTCTCTGAAGCGTTTCAAGTCTCTTTCACAAGTCCTCCGCGATTCGTTTGTATCTCATCCCGTCGACGCTTCGTCCATCGACACTATCAGGAGTAAGAGACGCCCGAATCACAAGCGTGACTTTGATTCCATCTCTGCATCCAGTGGTCCGGCTAATCCTTCCATCCCTCCCGTGCCCCCTGTACCAGAGCTTCCCGTTAACCCCACTCATCTTTCTTCACTTTCTTTCACTGCTGGTGACATCGAGAGCGACTCCTCACCTCCTGCTTCTATATCCTCCTTACCCGGAGAGTCTACCCCTACTCCCATCCTTATATCCCCGCCACTCAGGAGGAAGCACTCAGCACCAGCGGGACTTGGCCGTGACATATCTCCTGTGGCTCACTACCAGTTTGTGAATCCGTCAGAATTCACGGCGTCTCCATCTTCATTGGTAAGGAGTTCTTTGATAAACTCCTCCGCAAGATCGTCATTCCTCCCTCCATCTCCCTCTTGGCTTAGTCGGAACGTGAGCCATTTTGATCCGTCTGAGATATCCACAACCTTTCCTCCATCACGTATCTCCGCTCTCAGTGATTCAGATCACCTCAAGATCCCCGAGATCACTACATTCTATCCATCTGCGCTCTTCGCACCCGACTCCCCTTATCCACTACCCATTCCACCACCGCTTATCCCTGTTCCACCACCGCAGTCGCGCCAGCCAACGACCTCGCCTTCCAGACCAATACTACAGCCCCTGCTGACAAACGTTTGCCCAGAAAGCCCAGAATCAGACACAGGCTCATTCGTAACATCACCCACACCACTTGAGAGCACGCTTTATTCCCCTACTTCTAGTACCACACCTACTACCGCATTCGCTTCAGCACTTCCATCGCCTTCGCCACAGTTCCGTCACCGGCTACCAAACCTGAGTCAGATCTCCGTTGAGCGCCACCGGCATTCTATCGCAAGACTCAAGAGATCTCGCACATCTAGCCCCCGAACTCATCGTCAACCTTCGTTTAAGGCGTCTAGGACATCCCTCAACCCAATATATAAGGTCGTTTTCTCAGTTAGATGCATTCCTCCTTGCTGATTGCCTGCAGGATCTCTCCACTCGTAACCAGTTATCCACCGGTCCAAAGTTCCATCTCGTTAAAGCACCTCCGTCCCCTGCCACCTGGTACGTTTTCTGTCCTGCACTTGACTTCATTCTTATACCTGGTTGCTCCCTTCAGTGAAAATTCTGACCAGCGGACTATTTTCATACCTTCCAAACGATCCGACTCTCCATTATCTAAGCAGTCGCCACTTCCTAAAGACCTTGCGCTACTCCTCGAGGCTTTTTTCATCCAGTCCGGCATACTCAACTCTTTTTCACGCCCCACAATGGACTATACAGGGAAGAACCTTGACGTCGTCGATTTTGGTGGCGAAGTGGACTATTCCGGGCATCAATGGTTCCAGGAGCCTCCTCCACGACCCGAGGTAAAGGTCATGTTCCTTGGATAGACTTTGACTGATTCTCTTTTTCAGGCCCCACCGGTTACTCAGCCCTACATACCAGACGAAGACGTCATCAGACAGAATGAGGCATTTGACTTTGCTCTCAAGGCAGCGCCAAACGTGTTATACGGGCGGTTCAAACAATACGGCCAGGTCTGCGCTCCACGACATGATTTGCCTTCAGACTAACATGTACAACAGCTCGGTGTTCTCGCCTGGTGCTCGGAGTTTGGAGAAATGATCGATAGCCTCAAAGAGCTTGGCTTCTCGGGCAACATGTTTGTAGCGACGCGAGCCCAAGCGTTGCGGACATGCGAAGAAATACTAAAGTTGAAGCTCGACATCAAGATGCAAATCATCCTTTTGTATCTCTCGTCACAAGTTGCCAGGCTGCGTCGCTTCCTTGACAGCGGCGAACGTCAGTGGGATGACTACCCTGCCCCAGAGTTTCCTCTGGATTATCGTGCGTACTCGTGACAGTCGTATTTG
>QFEM01014514.1:0-17856 GCA_003316205.1 Boletus bicolor | reverse complement strand
CCTCGATGATGGTGCCGTTGACGACAGTAGCAAGCACGGCAAACGCCATCGCGACGCGATGGTCGTCGTAACAATGAATCGAAGCGCCGTGCTTGAGACTGGCAAGCGGGCGCCCATAAATGACGATTCCATCCTCAAATTCATCGGTCTCGACCCCAAACTTGGCTGCACGAGCGTCAGTCAACGATCTCGCGCATGATCATGCGACGTACCCAATTGGTCCCTCATCGCCTTGATGCGATTACACTCTTTGACACGCTGGTTCGCAATCCCGCGAATCCGCAAGATGTTCGTGTCCACACTGCCTCCCCCACCTTTCCCGCCGTCGGTCGCGACAGCACCCACGACGGCAGCTGTCAAGAACGCGTCGGTCATGGGTTCCATGTCCACCTCGCCCATTGCCTTCAGCGATCCGATCGGTGGTCCCGTGACGGTCGTCTCTGTGGCGGTCTGGACGACGGTGCATCCCATGGGCTCGAGGACTTCTTTGGCAAAGCGTGCGTCGCCTTGGAGGGACGAGGAACCGATGGAGGTGAGCGTGCAGGACGTGCCAGTGATGGCGGCGATAGCAAGCGGGTACGTGGCGCTCGATGCGTCCGACTCGACCGTAAAGACGCCTGATTCGGGGACGGTGTACACCCCGCGTGGGATCTTGTACACGTTAAGCGGCGCGCCCGTCTCGGGGTCACGCTCGCGGGTGACGTGGATGCCAAAGTCGCGCATGAGAGCGATGGTCATGTCGATGTAGAGCTGGGAGATGACGGCTTTTCCGGTGAGGACGAGGGTGGTGTCTTGTTGGGCATATGGCGCGCAGAGGAGGATGGAAGAGACGTACTGCGAGGAGATGGAGGCATCGAGGGTGAGAGTACCGCCCGGGAGACCGGTGGGGGCGATGGAAAGAGGGAGACAGCCGGATGTGCCGAGGTAGTTGACGTCTGCGGCGGCCTTTGAGAGGGCTTCGACGAGTGGGGCAATGGGGCGCTGTTTCATGCGCGCGTTGCCCGTGATGACAGTGCGATCCGATGGGGACGGGGTGGCGGAAGGCGAGACGAGGGTGCAGACAGTAGTGAGGAAGCGTGCGGCGGTACCAGCATTGCCGAGGTAGAGTTCCGTTCCAGGTGGAGGAAGCGAAAGCTTCCCACCAGATCCAGTGACGATGAGGGTTTCGCCATTGTCGGTCCACTCGAAAGTGGCTGCCTATCGAGGGGGTGAGCAGGTAAGGAGTAAAAAATATGACGACGCACGTTCAAAGCCTGCAAGGCCGCCATCATAACCTGAGTGTCATCCGAATGCAGAAGATTCTTCAACTTGACGGTGCCACTTGAGAGCGCTGCGAGGACAAGGGCACGATTGGAGATGGATTTGGAACCAGGTGTGGTGAGGGTGATGTGTGGGACGCCTGCATTACTATCAGCGGCGGGTGCAGGGGTGATGGCGGGTGGGGAAGGGATGAGTTGGGGAGGCAAGGGACCCTTTTCTGCGACGCCTGGTAGCTCCCACAATGGGCTGGGGAGGGATGGTTTGAGGTAGCCACCTGGGATACCGCTGATGACGGTGACGCCGTCTACGAGCACCTTTTTTATCTCATCGTCGGATATACCTGTTGCTCTAAGTTCGTGAGTCTTTCCGATGCGAGACAAGAGGACGGTTTTCTTGAGTTTGGATGTGGTATTCTTTTTGTCTATGGCCATGCGATCGAGGAGGCCATCGATGGACATTGGTGGTGCGGATGCTGCGCGTGCCTGGGCGTGGGCGCGGAGGACGAGGGAATGTGTGAGGGAGGTTGGGAGGCCGTAGGAGTCGATGCAACGACGAAGTCTTCCGACACCGACCTGGCCGAGGCCGGTTTCCCTTCCACGACCTCTGGCGATCTCGGCTTCGAGGACCATACCGATGGCGACGCACTCGCCGTGGAGGAGGTAGGGGGTGAGGAAGGCTTCTATGGCATGACCGATGGTGTGACCAAAGTTGACGAGGTTGCGGAGGTGAGCTTCCTTTGGATCGTAGGAGACGATGGTGGCCTTTGTGTTGACGGAAGAGATGATGAGCCTGAGGAGGGGGTGTGAGGCAAGATCTGCGAGGGATTGGGCATGGATGGTGGCGAGGGAGTCGAGGAGGGTGGCAGAAGATGATTCGAGAAGAGCGAACGCGTCTTGGTCCCAGATGGCGGCTGTCTGTGGGGGGGTTGAGGGAGAGCGGCGATTGGGGAGCATATACGGACCTTGATGATCTCTGCGAGACCGTTTGCAAGCTCGCGCTTTGGGAGGGATGCGAGGAAGGCGACGTCGATAAAGACGTATTCTGGCTGCCAGAAAGCGCCGATGAGATTCTTTCCGAGGGGGGTGTCTATCGCGGTCTTTCCGCCGATGGCAGAGTCGACCATGGCGAGAAGAGAGGTGGGGATCTGGACGACGCGGACGCCGCGCATGCTGGGGAGGAGTCAGAGGGGGAAAGGGGACGAGAGGGAGACGCACAAGGTGGCTGCGACAAAGCCGACGAGATCGCCGATGACGCCGCCTCCGAGGGCGAGGAGGACTGTGTTGCGGGTGCACTTTTGTGCTAGAAGAAAGTCCTCGATGGCGGCCTTTCCGTCGCGTGACTTTGTGGTCTCTCCGGGGGGGATGACATGGGTGATGAAGCGGGGTGCGGTGGATGGATCGGGGAAGGCGTCGCGGATGTGGGCGTCGAAGGTGTCGGTGAAGAGGGGGAGGTAGAGTGGTGCGATGTTAGTGTCGGTGACGAGGACGTAGACGGAGGCGGGGAGTGTGGTGAGGATGGTCCGTGCGATGTGGTGGTGGAGGTGGAATCCGCAGTGGATGGCGTCTTTGCCGAGGATGGGGATCTTGTATAGAGACATTGGTGGAGTAGCGAGGAACTATCCGCGCGCGGATATTTGTATCGGAATCTCGGGTTCAAATCGGTGATCCGGGGTCAAACTCGGTTTTATTATTTATTGTAAAAAATATTTCGTCGTCGGCCCACCAAATGCTTGCTCGTCGTCTCGTCTCGCGTGCCCGCTTCGTGCGCGCCCTCTCAACCCCACCCCAGCAACAGAATCGATGGCGTGGCTTTCTGCAGCTCGTCGGTCGAGTCTCGCTCGTCTCCGTCGTTGCCGGTCAGTTTCTCTCACCCGCGCTGACCACACTTCTAACTCTTCCCAGCGACGGGCACGCTCTACTACATCTCCCACAAGGAACGCCACCCCGGCCCACAGCTCCCGTTTGACCCCGACAAAAAAACCCTCGTCGTTCTCGGCAGCGGTTGGGGTGCAACCAGTCTTCTCAAACATCTCGACACCGAGAATTACAACACCGTCCGTCTCAAGCTTCTTTGCAGTCTCCGCGTTTTCTCACACCTTGCTTAGATCGTCATCAGCCCAAAGAACTTTTTCCTCTTCACCCCTCTCCTCCCCTCCGTCGCGGTCGGCACCCTTAACGCACGTTCTATTCTACAGCGTATGTCCCGTCTCTCTTCTCTTATCTCCCTCATCTCTCCCTCAGCCACCCGCTTCATCACCCGCCACAAGGCTAGAGAAGTCGCCGTCATCGAGGCAGAAGCAACAGACGTCGACGTATGTCCTTTCGTCACTCTCTTCCCTTCTCTCTCTTTATCCCTCTCGCTAGCCCGTCAACAAGACCGTCACCTTTACAGGTACTTCCTTTCGCTCTTTTCACGCTTCTCCCTCATCTCCTTCCAGATTCATCCCCTCTCCGTCCTATCGAGCCAACAAGCACCATCCACTATGACTATCTCGTATATGCTGTCGGTGCTGAAACACAGACCTTTGGCATCCCTGGCGTAAAAGAAAACGCCTGCTTCATGAAGGAGATCGCTGACGCCGAACAGGTCTGTACCCCACACGCATATACTCTCCCCTCTCACCCAATCCCAGATGCAAAGACGTTTCTTGGACTGCGTCGAAACTGCAGCCTTTCCCGGTACCACCGAGGAAGAAAAGCGCCGCTTGTTGCACATGGTACACCCATTCTCCCCTCACTCATCTCTCCTCACCCTTCCCACAGGTCGTGGTAGGCGGCGGTCCCACAGGTATCGAGGTCGCAGGTGAACTACACGACTTCCTCGAGGTTCGTCACCTCCCTTCTCAACTCTATCATCCTTCCTCACCCAAAACAGGAAGACCTCAAGTCTTGGTACCCCGAACTCCATCCCTATATGAGTCTCACCCTCGTCGAAGCACTCCCCAGCGTCCTTCCCATGTTCAGCAAAGAACTCATTACATACACCGAAAAGACCTTCAAGGAGAGTAAAATCGATATCATGACAGGAACAATGGTACGCCCTCCCCTTTCCCATAGGCACACCCTTGACACCCACCAGGTCAAAGGTGTCACCCCTAACTCCGTCACTCTCAAGCCGAAAGACGCCCCAGAACAACAAGTCGACTGTGGCCTCGTTGTATGGGCCGCTGGAAACACCAGTAGATCCATTACGAAGAATCTCATGGCCAAGTTATCAAACGACCAGACCAATAAGAGGGGCATCTCCGTCGATAGTACGTCATTCTCCATCCCTTTGACCAGATCGCGGTCCTCACCATCTCTAGACCACCTCCGAATGCTCGGTGCACCTTCCATCTTTGCCCTCGGCGACTGTACCTCGAGCTCGTATGCCCCGACAGCTCAAGTAGCCTCGCAACAAGGTGCTTATCTCGCACGTATCCTCAAGTTGATCGCGAAACGCGATGCTCTCGAAGACCAGGTCAAGATCCTCTCGTCCCCAAAGGATGGAGAGCAACTCGACAACTCGACAACGAAACGCGTCGAAAAGCTCAAGAAGAAGATTGGCAAGATACGTTTGAACCCGTTCGAATACAGCCATCAGGGGTCTTTGGCGTGAGTTTCAATCGCGCTCCGTCTCACATACCCTGACGGTGCTGCCCAGCTACATCGGCTCTGACAAGGCCATCGCTGATTTGCCCATATTTGGCCGAGAGGTCCGTCGTCCTCTTTCTGTTCTCCCGATTCTTATGAATGTCATTTCAGTGGGCCAGCGGGGGCATGGCTACATTTCTGTTCTGGAGAAGTGCCTATCTGAGCACGCTCTTCTCGCTCCGGAACAGAGCCTTGGTTGCCGGTGATTGGCTGCGAGTCAAGTTCTTTGGCCGGTGAGTAAAGTGATGAATCTTGGGATTCTATGGTATCCTGCTCCTTTGGGTGGGCTGGAACCTCCACCTTGTGCGCGATGTTGCACGGTGGCACAAGCTATTGCAGTGCTCTGGCAGTGCGCGACGCGTATGGCGCTGTGTGCTTCTAGGCAACTGGGCTCGCATTGTCCCCGACGCCGTTTGAGCGTATCACGGGGCTGATCATTGCCGGTCCTTGGCTCTGCTCATTCCATTCTTCGTTGATGGCGCGTGCTAACGCCGCGCGTATTGCAGGGACGTGAGCCGCGAATAACGGCAGACCGTATGGTCTTTGTATAGTCATCCACCACCATACGACGTGCTCCACCTTGATGGATACCATTATATTACCATAACTCGTTCATACAGCGTCCCCTATACTCACGGACGAAGGCACGACGTTGGCGCCGGTGTCATTTAATACTTATTTAATTTTAGACATAGACATAGATTGGACATAGATATAGATCGTTTCATCGCCACATCGGCCACTTTATATGCATAGGATACATTTTCTTCCGAGCGACGTGGTTACCACCGGGCACGGGAAGGTGATACCGGAGATTCAGGATTGGTGGTGCTTGTGCATGCTTTTCGGTCTTTCCGTGTTGGACGCAACAATCTTCGGGGATTGACTGGCTGGTTTCTCGGTGATCCTGCGTAGGCTCGTGGCGATGTCGAACGTATCGCTTACATCTCAAGTCGGACTCTTGGTGACCACGATGCGAAGGGCCTATCGTGATGGAGGCAGGGATAACGCGCGGATCAGTGTCGCTGCGCGTGTGTCAGGTACCCTACGCACGTTCCGCCTTTGAGTCAATCGATCGATATGATCATCGGCTTTATGCATTGCGAAGAAAAAAAAAAAGGTTGGGATTGACTTGGCGTACAAGTAGCCTCTCGTGGGGGAAAATTCACAGGGGAAATACTATGGCGAATGTCCGACTTTTTTTGACATGTTGTAACTCGATGGACTCACTTTGCGATCTAGCTGTCTGGGACCCTAGTACTACATAAGGCCGGCCTATGGAGTACACAATGTCCCAGAGTTGATCCAGTTCTATTTGGCGTGAGATTCTTTGTTCTGTAACTCGAAAACTCCTTTGGGAAGTTGCATCTTTTCGAACTTTATACAAACTCATTATCTACCAACTTCGACCGGTATATGTGAGGTTTGGCCAACCCAAAGAACCGACGACCACTAGGGACCCCCACTAAAAGATGTTGGTAACGCGCAAACTTTACAAAGGGAGTCGTAACGAAGAATCTCACACCGATAGAACTGGATCAAGTCCGAATTACTCTGGGAGACAGACAGAGTTTGTATACTCCACAGGCCGGCCTTATCTAGATCCCATCAGTGGACAGCTAGTCCCGTAGATCGCAAGGTGAGTCTATCGAGTGACAACGCGCATGTCCTCACGTCGTTACAGCCATCTACGCTATGTTACATATGCTCAGGTAGCAATGTACCTCGACGTCGATGGCTCGAAGGATGATAATCAAGGAAGGCAAAGAAGGACGAATAGTAACGAAGGAGTGGAAGGATGCAGATGAATTAGATGTGACAGAAATCGCGCAAAGGGGGTCTGTGCACGTCTTTTTATGTAGAGGAGTACAGGACATTACGTTCCTTGATTATCAGGGTCCATCAAGGCGAGCGAGTAGCCGTGCCACCATAAGTCTGCACGGCGTACGGTCCCAACAGCGGCGCGACGACACCATTACCCCCACGCCCGGGGACCGTGCCATCCCTGAGGTCGTCCTGCGTCGCCCACCGACTCTGCGCCCTCAGGCGTTTCCCATACGCCAACAAGACCACCGCCGCCGGGAACCCAACACAGCTCACACACGCCAACAACATGCTAGCGTTCCAAATACCTAGGGTGGTATACAACGGCACCGCCACGCTCGGGGACACCGCCGCCGTGAGGTTCCGCACGGCACAGTTAGCGGCGACGACCGAGGCCGATCGGGTGGGGTAGAGGTCGATGTAATAGTTGAGCAGGGAGAGCTGCATAAGCGTCATGCCCACGCCCACGGGGATACCTGACAGGACGGCGAGGAGACAGGGGCTGTCAGGGCGCGCGGTCAGGGCGAACCAGAACATGCCGATGGGGGTGCAGAGGGATGCGAGGAGGACGCCTGGGAGACGCTCTTCGGGGGAGATCTCACGTTTCCCAGAGGATTGAAAGGAGACTTGGTTCCGCCGCGCTCGGTGCTGGGGTCTGAGGAAGAGAAAGTAGACGAGGACGCCGAGGAGGGTACCGATCCAGGGTGCGAGGAAGACCAGACCGGTCTCTTGGCGGGACATGCCGTAGATAGTCGTGTAGACGTATGGATACGCCTGCAATAAAGATCAGCATCGCATAGGAGAAGGACTCGTAGTACAGAAGCACCTCAAGAAGGAGAAACAAGAGTCCGTAGACGAACGCGTGATAAAGCGTGGTCCACGTCACGATCGGCTCGTGTAGAAGCATGACTAGAAACATTCACGTCAACTTCATCATCCACCCCTGCAGGACATGCTCACTGATCGGCGCGAAGAGCGCTTCCTTCCAGAAGCTCGATGTATCCCGGGTGGGGATCACCGAGATGCCATGTTGTTTTGCGATCCTTTTCTGGATCGCACTAGGCTCTGTCTCTGGGAGAAGCGCGACAAAACCTGTGATGACGGCAGCCCAGAAGGCGATGAACCCCATCAACCAACGCCAGGGCACAAGCGCGCCGAGGAGCGATGCAGGTACAGGTCCAAACGTGGGTGCACCCTGCAGCACGATCGTGAAGAGCGCCACGAGCGGCGCACGTTCACGAGGATCAAACATGTCCGAGAGTGAACCACCATAGAGGGAGAAAATGCCTGAGCCGAACAAGCCCGCGAGTGCGCGGGACCCGAGCAGGCTGGATATAGACGGAGACAGCGCCGTACACAGCGATAGTACTGTGTTGTGTCAGTCGCATTCAGGATGACAGACGTGCAAGCTACTGACTGGTGAATGCTACCAACGATATCACGTAGACAGGTCGGCGACCACATAATTCGCTCAGTGGACCGGCGATGAGCGGTCCAAAAATGTCACCCTGATATACATGTCAGACGAGGAAACATAGAATGCGTCGATCGACGTGCAAAGTTGTAAAGGCCCACGCCGAGGGTGACGACGGATTCCGTGGTATGGAAATCACGTTGAATCTGCTGCTCAATGCCGGACTAGGGGGGCTATTCAGCAGGCGTGCATATGCAAACACGGTTGGTCGCCTCACATAAAACGTCGATGCAAGATCGCTGTGGCGAAAGAAACATGTATGAGAAATCAGCAGCATCACCCATAACGAAGCAAAGTACTCACACAGGTGCAATCGAGTTCCAGATGACGAAGGCAATCATCCATCGCCGCCACTTGCTCCATTTATGAGGGTCGTGCTCACCACTCAGCACGTACGAAGGCACTGAAGACATCTACTTGGCCCAAAAGTAGAATTCGAATAAGATGAACGTAAAGCCATTTCTTTATACCTGCACCTACTAGGAATCTCGATGAAACTACCGTCGCATCCCTGAAGTCGGTTCCATAAGCCAGGACCCGAACTTGAAGCGACCAATCGCCAAATTCTCTTTTATGGACGCGCAGGCCACAAAGAGGATGGCACACGGACGTTCAACCGATCTCTTTTTTATTTGGGTATAGTACGCACAATTGTCCCCATTTAGGAATTTTATTTCACTGTAACCTCGAGAGCACATGATGGGCCTTCAACGGGAACCCGGCGGAATAACCACAGGCTTTGATACCGTGCCAACCGTGCATATGCGACGTTATTCGCGTCCAAGCCAGGCCCAGGAGAAAAGTGGAAACTTCAGAGAAGTCCGAACAAGAAGTGTCTTCGGGACATAGCTTTCAGTGCCAGTCATCCATTCGCGAAAGTCATCTGTCATGCGTCATGCATCATGAACGGCGCTTCTAACACTCACTATGGCACTGAAGTGACCCCCATGTTGTACGTCATGTAACTAGCTAGATGGGTGAATTATGCCCATACTTACCATTAGAATTCAGCAATGACAAGACTTTGAATATTCAGGCCTTCAGGCCTCAGGAGTCGGGGATGGCACAACGGGCAAAATCTTTCCGTAGCATTTACATAATCTATTCCGGGAGTTACATAAAAGGTGGCCAACTTGCCGACGTCCAAAAATAAGCAGCGAAAATAACGCCATAGCCTCAGCGAATCGCCAGCAAAGCTAACACAATGGATCCCCGACTCTCAGCTTCCACGGACTGGTTCTCTGCAGGCACTTATGTATCTACGACCCATAGGCACAACAATCGTGATTTCTTGATGGGTCTGTCATAACTAGTTGGCTTGTCGTTGGGGATTGGCGACTCCGCGTGCCGCTATGATAGGTACAGTGCGCTGACTCGGAAACATTGATGCCAGTCCCCAGCAAGGTCCCCGGACGACCATCTGCGGGAAGCGTGGGTTATCGGATTGTGTACGTATGGAAGCACAACGCGGAGACGGAGGAATAGAGTTTCAAAGTATAGATGCTAAACTGCGCAAATAATACGAACGAAGCCCTCGCTGGAAATCACCCGATCTCCTGGGTATATAGATAAGTTACAGCACCTAGTCTAGAGGGAAACGGGACGCGTCTCGGGCCCCGTGAACCACTCTGGATCCGTCGATGCACGCCAACGCTCGGCGCTCAAGATTGAAATAATCACCACCCGAACGTTCTACGTTCCACCGTCAGTCAAACGGCACAAGAGAAAAAAGCCCGAGAGAACGCACTCCTCATGTATTTCGATCCCTCCAACTGCCCATCTCCTTCCTGGATCCACCGCATTTACAGCCTGCGAAACCTCGTCCCCAATCCCGACGGGCCCACACACCCCTACCACGACACCTGTGATGTCCATGTATGCTTTCACGCTTGAACCATACGATACCGCTCGTGCAATCACCGCGTCCAGTACTTTGGCGATCCTGGGGCGTCCCGCGGTGAGTGTCAATCCGGGTGGCAAGAAGTCCTTTGCAGGCGGGACATCCGCTGCGCGAGTGTAGTGCACGGTAATCCGAAGTGGCGTCCGCGTGCTTTGTTGGATGAGCGAGCCGAAAACCGGAATAAGTGGGTTGAGCGCGGCTGTGTGGCATCCGCATCAGAGTCGGGCTTTGTTCATAAGGTGTAAAAAAAAGACAAATGAACGCACATGGATCCTGGATGCTCCAAATAAGTTCTATGACCTTGACCCTACTCGAATCTTCGTAATCCCTCTGGTCCTCGCTGTCAAGATGTTGACATATGATACAAGTATGCAACTCACCTGAATAAGATCCTGGATCGCAGAAAGCGCAAACGTGATCCCGCTACCACCAACAACAAACATCGCGGCTGAAAAACTCGCAAATACTGAGTGTCCCGTACCACCTGTTAGTTCCCAAAGTAAGTCCGATATTGGCTCAATAGAGGATGGCGAGGAAAAACTCCACCGTATGGTCCATCGAGCATCACAGTAACCATCCGACTTGCGTCCCCGTTTTCACACCCATACCCAGCAACTTTTGCCAACTCGTACAACCGCTTCGTCCATCCCCCTGCATTCTTGCACATCAACACGAGGCCGTCAGGGGTCTCGGCAATGCTCGCGATCGTGAAAGGATGCGCTTCCGCCCAGCCTACCAAGCCCATTGCAGACGATAGTACGCGTATCCGGACGTGTTGACCCGCCCGCCAGCCCGCGTTCAGCGCGGGAATTTCGATCCGCGTAAGGGAGAGATCGGGAATGGGTCGTATGCGGGCATTGAAAATGCGTGTTTTGAGGAGGCGGAGGATGCGATCGAGACCGTATACAACAGCAGCAGCGAGGATGTAATGCAGCGTAGAGGTTTCA
This sequence comes from Boletus bicolor, assembly GCA_003316205.1. Classification (NCBI taxonomy): domain Eukaryota; kingdom Fungi; phylum Basidiomycota; class Agaricomycetes; order Boletales; family Boletaceae; genus Boletus; species Boletus bicolor. Next base: position 6,819 of record QFEM01014514.1, on the reverse strand, counting down.
TGTGCATACACCTACCCGTGCATCACGAGGCATCCCTCAGTGTCAACGACTTGCCCAAATAAGTGAAGCTTACCGAAGGAAGGAACACAGCAAAACAGATGATGTGTGTGGCAAAGAAAATATTGTAGGCTTTACGCCTCCAGAATGACGTTGAAAAGAAACACAAAACATCTAAAGCGACCAGGGCAACAAATGCCATTCTGTTTCCAGGGACTTGTATGTTTTTTGTGAACGCGCCCTCAAAAGTCCAATTATAAACTATCAAAACATCAGCACTCACTTTTTACTCCACGAAACATGAAGATAAGACTCACTATAGCCGATAGCATGGAAATTTGAAAGCAAGACCAACAGCAGTCCTGCAAAGCGGTGTATATAGTTGAGCTGCTCACAAAAAATACATTAATGTTTACACTGATGCAAATCCACGAGAGAACGAACTATCCGCTAACGGAGTCGGACTCACTTTCTCATACCCCATCCCGACACACATGCCTATGATGTTATTCTTTGTCCCAAGCATACACACCATCGGGATCTGCGACATCGCTACGATACCCATCCTCAGCGGGTCCTTGAATGGGTTGCTCCCCAAGAATGATGCATACACAAGCATGGCTGCGTATAGCCCCAGTATGAGCGCCTGGCCCAAGCTGAACCCAGCATCTAGCCGGTGTCGTAAAAAGCCCCCCATTGGCGGGAGGATCGCAGACCATGCGCGGAAATGCGGGGGAAGCTCCGAAACCGAGGTCAAAGTGCGCGTGGTGGCATGACGGATGAGATGGGTGTGGGAAAAGTATGTATGCAATTCCTCAGACATGAGGCCGTGCTCATGCCCCAAGGAAGAGGCATAATCTGCCATACGTGGCGATAAATCCTTTTCGTTCGACGGCGCTGGATCATGTGAGCAGCGTGGGTGGGAAACTTGGATTTGCAGCCCACGAAGATGCGCGGTCCCAAGGCGGATTGAGCGGAGGATGTGCCCGTGTCTCCACTCTGCCGGGGAGGAGAAACGTGCACATGCACGTGGAAGTGTTGAAAGCGCGAACACGGTAACGAGGGCGATGATGAAGACGTCGATGTGGAAGACGAGGCTGAAGGCGTCAACGGTCATCGTAGGATCTAGTGAGAGGTCCTCGAAATAGGGAGGTATGGATATTAAGAGAAGATGGATGCCACACCGAACTTGAATTTGATCGAGTGTGTGCGGTGCTTCCAAAGGAGTGTGAAGGGACAAGCAAAGAGAAAACTAGATTCCACAGGCAGACGGATTGGACGGATCCAAGCCGTCCTACGATATGTTAGAGAAACTGAGAAGGCAAGGGAACACCAGGAGTTGAAACTACCAAGACCAAATCGACAGCCCGTTGAAGAAAGAGAGCACTGGGACGAGAAGCCACAAAGGCCTGTTAGTGAGAGTTGAAAGAGAGACTATGAATCGTGCCCACCTCAATGCTGCGGGACAATTATAACGTGGAATGTCCACAATTGCCCATTATGTACACAATGCGAGGCAACACCGGAAATGAGGTCGATGATGCGGCGGCAACGTGTTTGGTACGTGCCTTCGTGAGATTTCAAAATTCGAGCGATTTAGTAAAAACAAGGTGAAATGGAATGTAGTCGGATGGATTAATATTCTGTCACAGTATCCATAGATATGGAAGACGCGGCGTCAAGTCGAAATTATCGACGTCGTTGCCTTTCTTCCGGAATGGGCAAGTGGCAGTGGTGGTTGTGGTCTTCTCCCAACAGAACTTGGAGGAGGATCAATCGGACGACTGCCTGTTGCAATGAAACTGCTCAAATGGACTATGTTCCATACCCCACCTTACGAATCCCGGTCGTTTTGATGCTCGTGGCATCCTGGCGGTGTGCAGTATCTCATTTAGAAGCCCGCCTTGGCCAATGGCGAGCAACAAGTACTGAAAGATGATTAAACCATTTTCTTTATATACAGGATCCGGCGATAAGGCAACCGTGATATCTCATCACGATCGACTATTCGATGGGCCCTTGGACACTAAATATCAGTGATTGACATTGCGACATTTCGTGTAGTTCGGAAGATGCGATCGTAACCGTTTCAGTATTTGCAAACTGGGGCCTTGGTAGTAACATATTGTAAGTATATTTGAACTACCCGATGACAGAACCTTGCTGGGTGCCGCATCGGGGTATGAGGAGCGCGAAGCTGAGAACCTCCGTATTGAATCGGAGAAGTTCCTCGCTCGCCAGATGGAAGATATGTAAGCTCTTGTGGAAGAGCAGCGCAAAGCCGGAATGCTTCTTGATGACGGTGCACCAGTCAAACTCAATATGTCGATTGCACCTGCACTGGTGAAAACGGAGGCACCCTGCCAGAGTAGCAGAGAGCAACCATCACGTTACGCTTCTGAAGGCTTTTGCGAGCTTATGCGAGGGTTAGTGAGGACCCTGATTGGATCAGAGCACCTATTACGGCGCTAACCTCTATATGGAGCGAGCATTATGCTCGGCTATTTTTCTAGATGTGGCGCCTGTGTCGGTAACATGATCGTCTAGAGCAAGTCTAGATGCGTCGCAAGGCCCGCAACCGCATAACCGTCCAGAGGACGTTTATGTCGGGCTGAGGTTAGCTAGTGGTGTGGCTGCGGATTTCCGTCAATTGTTCGGTGAACGACCCGCCAAATATGACTTGCCGCTTGCCGCACATCAGGCATTTGTCCCTCTTATTGTTAGTTGGCTATCTAGGGTCAAACATCATATTTATGTTTCAAGCCGTCGTGTCCACTGGATATCCAGCAGACATCCACTTGCTCATAACACTACTATGAGCACAACAAAGGAATGGCTTAACAAAATGGATTGCCAGTGAACTACCAGAATATACAGTTATTAGTCAGACATCTTACCTGGTATGACAGTACAGTATATAATCGTGCATATGTCTGGCCTACGGAGTGTGACGTTGACCTGTTTGTTGTCTTCAGTGTAGTCACTGACGACAAATGCTACCATACGAAGTTCTAACTACTCCGCGATTATGTAATCTGGTGGCTGTACTACCGCACACCGTTTGCTAACTCAAACACTCCCCCTCAAACGGAAGTGGGTCTACTGTAGTCAAAATGATAAGAAGAATAAAAGAAAGAATTTACCTGAAGGGGATTCCGAATAAAAATATTCTGTATGTAGGCAGCATCTGCGCAGGTCCGTATGTTGTCCGTGTAAGTCGCGTTGCGCTCGAGCAGTGCCCAAATAAGGCAAGTCGCGGCTTAGTACTGCTGCGCGCACCTTCACCATCGATCAACTCTATCGGCGTCGTCCTCGGTTTTCGCGCCTCAAGATCGTTTCCTCGGCACCTGTACACCATATGCAACACACATGGTCGCTCTGGAACATCCGATTTGGTCTCGATGCGTTTTTTTTGCTTTGGTAAGTCGGTCTTCTCGACTCGGATGAGATTGGCCTTGGTAGGATGCGATTTCAATCGCCTTCGACGGGTGGGTCTGGAGGTTCTGGAGGTCGTTTGGGACGCTTGGGGTGTGGGTTTGGTGGCTCAGGTATGTCCGTCGCCTTGCGCTTTCGTTGTCCATGCTAACCCACTCTGTGATCAGCTAGTGATCGCGTTTTGGCTCGTTTCGAGTCGTAGCGTGCGTCGCTCGTTGCGCTGGACTTTCCGCCTCGTATCCCATGCCTTAGGACTCCATTGCGAACGCTTTGGTGGCGCGCTTCGTCCTCTTCGCCTCTCGTCGCCTCTTCCTTCTCTGGTTGGCTTCCTAGCCCTGGATCTCGTCGTAGCGCGCTCGTTTCGACGTCGCGCTCGATACTGGTGCTCATGAAACCTATCCCATCGTATCCGCCGCCTTCGATAACCTTTTGGCGGTCCGGATTGCCTTCGACGACCTCCGACTCGATCTGCTCGCCCAGATGGCCTCCTGGTCCTATCACTCGACATAGTGCGCTCGCTCCCGACGCTCCTGGGATCTATCCCGCCGCATCCGGCACTGTCGACAACCTTTTGGCGGTCCGGATCACTCTCGACGACCTCCGACTCGACTTGCTCACCCATTCCACCCTCTGGCCCTCTAACTCGACGCTGTGCGCTCGTTTCGACGACGCGCTGCATTCCGTCGCTTGTGGGACGTCCAGGGGTGTTGTGGGGACGTTCAGGTACGTGCGCATTGCCTCCCGGGTCGTATACGGCGCATTTCACCTTTGAGTGCAAACTCGGTGAGTCTGGCTTCTCCATGTTGACGCGCTCGGGTTCTGATGTTATCCGCAGCTTCTCCAGCTGGTTGGTGACCTCGTAGACATCCTCGGAGGGTTCCGTTTCAGGTGCGGCGTCGTAGCTCGCCAGTTTACTCCTCTTCCCTTCGAGCTCGACACTCGGGGGTTTGTTTCGTCGCGCGGTTCGTGCAGGTGTGCTGGTAGGTGACGGGGGTAATTCCTGGGATGATCCAGGTTTGTTGGCATTGTCCGTTGAGGTGTGCTGACGATTTTCTTCGACGGCTCTTCGCTCCCTGTCGAGCCGTGTTCCACCCGGTTCGACCTTGTCGGCCACGTGTGCGTCGTTGCACCAATCCGCTCGCGCGCTGCTGCCTCCTCCGTGCACATTTGTGCCGTGTCGTTGGGCTGCGCGCGTGCTGTCTGTGGTGCGGTCACGCACCGTACGGGGGTGTTATTACTGTACTTTTCACACGGGTTTGCCACGTGGGAACATTGGTTTCCAAAACGCACTCTATCTCGCATTGACCGCGCCTGCTCAACCGCTCACCAGAATTCGTCGGAAAGGGTACCATTCGACTCGGATACGGCCAGCAATTCTGTTCCGTGTTGACCGATCACCATTGAACAAGTTTTGGGGATTTCGGTATTTTCAGGTTTGGAGTTCCATGCCTCAGAAAGATACTGACCTCCAACAACCTTGCAGGCATGCGGAAAGGCCAGAAAACCAGCCCAGAGATGCAATGGGCTATTGTCCGACAGACTCTGACTCTCCAGGATTTAGGTTTCCACAACATGCGAGGAATCATCTTGAATGATTGAGAACATACCTTGGATGTGCCATTGTTATGACTCTTCATTTCTTTCCTACACTTGTTACAATTACTCAGTCTACTTGTATTACCAGTGCCAGGACCTTGTATCTTCCTCATCCTGGCTCATCCATTGGACCTTATTCCTTTTCTCCGCCTTTGGCTTCTTCTCGCTCCTTACTGGAGGTGCATTCCTGTCATATCCCGTAAAATCTCCATGAGTCCACCTCTGACACCTCCGACACCTCCGGTGCTGTACGCACCAACTTCGGACCTATATCGTCTATATTGCAACTCCAGTCCCCCGGAGTTGCCCCTCCATTTCATCTATCCTGTAAAGTACATTTCCAATATCTTGTACCTCCATGTTACCCTATGCCCTGACTTCCCCATTATCCCTGACTTCGTTGTAGTTACCCGTTGACCCTTCGGTTAGTTTCCTCCGTCTTGTTACTCACCCTTGAAAATACTCATCCCCTTGAAAATACTTGTACTCCCGGACTTTAGTACTCTGTCTTCCGTTTTACCTCTGTATATAAGCCTTCGTATCTAGTACTGTAGTTCAGCTAGATAATCAACTTAGACACCGGCTATTCCCTTTCTAAATCATCTCCACCCCTTATAACCTTTAAGTCAATCGTATTGTTTACCTCTGAACCTCCACTCCAAAATCCAAGGACCTGATCAACAGCAAGGGTGCACCACATATGGTGAAGCCAACGTCCTTATTCCTGCAAACTCCGGAGTTCCGGAGTTACGCCCGGAGATCGTTGGCATGGTCTTAACAATTTCTATTGTCTCACATCTTTGTTGATTGTCTCACAATAGTCAGACACATGCTTCACTCGTTCCATACACGTGTCCATGGTTCTTTCTTCTTTCTCCGATCCTTATTGTTCTGACATACAGGATACATGCTTCTTCCGATTCCATATGCATACTCCCATGGTTTATTCCGACTCCATGTTATTTTGCACCTGGCCCGTGCGTGTATCCGGGGTTATATGTATAAACCCTTTGTTCTATCATACAATTCCCTAGCTTAGACCTCCTTCAAGATACCTTGAGTACCCCTCTTGTACCTCGCCTCTGCTAGGCAATCTATATGCCTTACCCTTTGACCTGAGCTCTCTACATAAGTCTCCGATCTACTTCTGAGTGGTCACTCTTTGTTATTCCTTTTAAAGGAATCCTTGTTGGCCTATGAGCATCTGCTCTAGTTGAACCCTTGCCCTTGTCAATCTATGAGCATCTGCTCTAGTTGAACCCTTGCCCTTGTCAATCTACGAGCTCACGCTCTAGTTGAACTCTTGTCCCCGCACATAGGAAAACTCTAGTGTGCACTCCTTCGTCCTGTGCATAGGAAAACTCTAGTGCACACCACTTCAATTGCCCTTTGAAATCCCCTAGGCAATACTGCATCGTTGCTCTCTAAGCAACTCCTTGTCAGTGAAGACCCCATTACGACTACCATCTTGGTTGTCGTAACAAAAGGTCTAAGCTCTCCTGTAAAGGCTACCACTGTGTAAGCCTTCCATCATTCCACCTCGTACCGACCCTCGCTGGGGACTCCCTCATTCCCAACCTACCCCAGGAGAGATCTCTGAAGAAGAAGAACCTCGGACTTCCATCTCCGGAGACTTCGATGATCAAGAACCTGACAACCAGGAGGACCTTACCCAGGAGATCCTAACTGGAGATAGTGATGCTAATTGGTGTGCCTGATCCCTTGCTTGTCATCTTTCATCCTTGCTAACTATACCAATAACTGCTTCCTCCTCCGCATTGTTTAGCACTT
>QFEM01014491.1:0-12231 GCA_003316205.1 Boletus bicolor | reverse complement strand
CCGTACCAATTGTACACATAGAGTAAGCAAGTAAGACTCGGAGTAATCTCGAGAACTACGCAAGCGTCTCATCCTCGATGATATCAATGCTGCGACCAGTTGATTGAGTTTAGGTCGATTCCCTCCTGCACCATTTCCCACAACGGACTAAGATGCATGTCAGTGCAAGCCAGGGCAGACAACGTAAAACTGCGAACCTCATATCGCGAAGGCGATTGACGACACGGATGATACGGTTGACCACGAAGTCAATTTCCGCTTTGGTAGTGAACCGCCCAATGCCAAATCGCAAAGAAGAGTGTGCCATATCCTCAGCCGCTCCTGAGCAAACACCGACATCGTGAGAAAGTTTATCAGCAACCTTGGGTGTACGTACCAAGCGCACGAAGTACGTAGGATGGTTCCAACGATGCTGAAGTGCAGGCACTACCGGACGACAGCGCGATATCCTGTGGAAAGTGTAACTTCGTGAACGGCGTAGAAAGAACTGAAGTACCCACTTTCAGAGCCATCAGAAGGCTCTCACCTTCTACATACGAAAAGGATAGGTTGATACAACCAGGATAACCGTCAACATCTCCGTTACGGACGACATGCTCAACCTGGGAATTGATCCCATATAACAGACGGTCCGCTAGTTGTCTTGTTCGGGCATGATCTCTCTGCGAATTTGCGAGTAAGTATTAGAGAATAAAAAATGAATAATTCGGGTAGATCATGGTCAGTACCCCTGCACACAAAAGTCATTACCAAGCCGGCAGTCAATGATGTTGGTCAATGACCGCTTGATTACGCCAAATGGCAAGTGTGCGATTATCATCCTTGATTGACAAAGAAATGTACTCACTGTCATCTCCAATTTTGCTATTCGTGCTGCCTCGCCCATTCCGACTGCAAGTGCTGCAGGTAAAGTACCACTGCGCAACCCGCGTTCTTGTCCACCTCCGCTTAAAATTGGTTCAAGCCGGACTCGCGGTCGTCGCCGGACATAAGCAGCACCAATGCCCTTTGGACCATAGATTTTGTGACCGGAGATACTCATGAGGTCAATGTTTGCCTCATTGACATCAATGGGAATTTTCCCGACGGCTTGCGCTGCATCTGTGTGAAGGTACACACCGCGATGCTTCCTGGTGATCGCGCCAATCTCCTTCATCGGCTGAATGACACCAGTCTCATTATTTACCGTCATGATGGAGATTAGCGAAGTATCCGGACGGATGGTAGCCTCGAGGGTCTTCAGGTCAACGACTCCATTCGACTGGACCGGCAGATATGTTATGTCGAATCCTTCTTCGCCGAGTTTTCTGAAGGAATCCAGCACGCATTTGTGCTCCTGGATGACAATGATACATGATATCGTACGCACTGTGAGCACCAAGCAACTCACAGTTTGGGTAGTGATGATATGCTTTTTCTTCTCTTTATTAAACCGTGCCACTCCTTTTATGGCCATATTATTACTCTCCGTGGCCCCGGAGGTAAAGACGATGTCTTTAGGCTCGGCACCGATGAGGTCTGCTACATGCTGAAGTCGGCGATGAGATAACGCAGCAGGTATTCGACGATGAGACTCACCTTGCGTGCATCCTCAACCGCTTGTTCAGCTTCCCATCCATACGCATGGGTGCGACTGTGAGGATTGCCATACTGGTCGGTGAGGTAGGGCAACATTGCATCGAGAACCCGGGGGTCAACAGGGGTAGTAGCCTGAGTATAATGAGCAAACGACACAACTGCTGCCACCACTTGCCACCCCTCACCTGCATGTCGAGATAGATGGGACGGGTCTTCTGCGTCGCAGCGTTCTCACGAGCGGGAACTGCAAGCTTAAACCCAAGCATATCTGCACACGGGTTCACACAACAGGAGACGAGAAGATGCAAGGATGGGCGAACCTGGACGAGGTGCGAAATGCCCTTCCTTGTAAGAAGGAGGGAGGTCGACGATCCTAGCTCTGTCTGCACCAGAGGGCTGAACTAGTCCTCTTTGGGCACCAACGACGGCACATCTAATGGAACGTCTGGCCAAATTCGCGGCCGTGCTGGGGGGTACTCTTGGCAGCATCTGAATGGGAGGAGGTGTAGTGATCCACGACAAAGAGGATGCTCGGCCATGGGTGACAAGGCTCATTCATTACATTACGTAATTATACATTACGTCAGCACTGGATTACGTTCTCCCACTGGGGGGAGGAGGGGGGAGGAGGGGAATGCCGCCACTACTACTTGTGTTCCCAGTCCCAGAAGATCCCAGGAGTGATGTACCTGCCAACTTGCTACTCTTCCCAGGAATTGAGATCGAAAAGGTCTGCCCTTCCTTCAAAGAATAGTCCTTCTTTGGGCCTGGGGGTACGTGTGGAGACGGTGTATCTGCCGTGGGACTGGGTGGATTTAGTGCTGCTTTAGCACGTCTATAAACCCCCCATCGGTCAATCGGCTATGTAACACCGACAGTTTCTTTCATTACTCACTTGGTAAAGTCCTGCAAAGCAACATCTGACGCAATGCACTGAGCCGAACCAAAGCGATGAGTAGTACTGATACACTCACTGAAATCAAAGCTATCTGTGCGTTCCGCAAATCCCATGCCAATATATGCCTTCTTTCCGGCGTCCTCCACCCTCACGACAAAGTAACGGGATGAATCCAGTACAGCGTCGACGGATGGCTTCATTGGGTCGTAATCAGCGCGAGCAAACACTGCAGAACAGCTGAGCTAGGGATATTCTCGACCTTGCGTGCACTCACGCTCGCCTAGTGTCGTGGGCGTGAATGAACTAATCGTGATTACGCTTCCCCGACGACTAGCTTACCAGTCTGTGAATCCTCGAAGAGTAGAACGGCACTTCCGGCCTTCTCAACGATGCGCAGTCTGCCCTTCCACAGTGGATCCGCGAGATCTCCCCAGTCATTGGCACGATGGCCCTCGTTCGCCCTCAGCGGAGGGATTTTGTACACTAGAGATTGTACTTGAGCCACGTTCCAGACTTGAAAAGTTGTAACGACCTGAAATTTCTCGCGCAATATACAGGACGGATACAATCTCGTCCTCGAGTGATTCCATGATACCGCGTTGTGTTGGATGGTGGTTTATGTCAGCAAGTACTGAGTTGGTGACGGTCTAGTCGTGGAACTAATTTTCTAATGGCATCCACCTCGACGGATCAGGCTTCCCAATGCACATCGCCTGTGAAAATGTAAGCTTGCCTTCGTCGCGTGCGATGCGGAGAAATAACAGCGAGATGTGCTCTCTAGACTGACTGTCGGTTCTGCTTTTGGTTCAATAAGCAACCTCTTTTCCAAGATCCGAACCATTGACGCAAAGCATGGCAAGTTTGATTGTGTCCTTTGCCTGGGCGACTTTTTTGGTCCACTTCAAGAACACAGTTCTGCGAGTGAGACTCAGACTCAGATCGTAGAACTTTTGAACGGGACCCTCCAAGGCATGATTCATGCATGTTTGCATAGCGCGTAAGCTGATTTCATAGTGCCGTAGCTCCCCTAAGATGCTATATCATGCAAGGACAGAATCCACTTCCAGAAGCTGTCATAGAGCAATACGCTCGAACTGGTGGACAGCTATGTAAGGATGTCTTTCTTTTAAGTAAGTTTGGATATACGCGACCATCCAACCGAGCCTTATCCTGGATAGACAAATCTGGGGTCGTGTCCACAGCTCATGGTCTGAGGATCGCCTGTCTGGGTGGCATATATAACCCTGGTATCTATGATTCTTCTGAGGGCCCTCCCGTACGCACCCGCCATTCAGTGTAGCCTGGCGCGCTGATGTAGGACTCTAGGGGTTTGCTTCACCTTTCTACACGACCCATACTGTGGAAAGGCTCCTCTCGAATACGATGAATAAATCACTGGGCAAAGGGGCGGGATGCAACTACGGCTCTCTTGCTGCAATTCGCGACGCCGCGTCCACTTCGCAACTCATCGACATCTTTATCACTAATGACTGGCCAGCTTCCATCACATCACATAGTTCCTTACCTCTTCCTCCGCCCGGGCATGAACACCTCGGCTCCTCGCCTCTTGATGAAATTATTCGAAAAATAAAGCCGAGATATCATTTCGCTGTTCGTGCTGGGCCCTCTCCGAAGTTCTGGGAGCGTGAGCCCTTTACTTGGGATGACGAGTCTGGGAGGATTTCTCGTTTCGTAAGCCTTGGTGCATTTCGTGAAGAGCATACCGGCCAGAAACAGAGGGTTCGTCGACCAGCCTGTAAAGATATCTGTGATGATTCATATTTCCACAGTGGTTTTACGCGTTTTCCATTGTGCCATCAGCAACTGTAACGCAACGGCCAAGCAATATCACAAAAAATCCGTTCGCCGAAGCTGCTTCCCGTCTACCGAAACGGCTTCATGAATACGCCGAAGGAGAAAACTTCATCTTCGGAAATATCAACCACCCCACAAAGCGTTCTAGGCCAGGTTTGTCTTCACATCACTACATAGTTTCCTCCCTGTCACCACTACCTACAGAAATACCAAGTGGACAAACCAACAAACCCCCCATCGGATACAAGTGCAGGCGATGTCAATCAACCGAGGTTAGCCTCTGCTTGATAATGGGGGGAGACAGCTCAAGTGATAGTCAGCATTTCATTGACAATTGTCCCGAACGAACGAAACCGCCAGAAGGGTACCTGTGCAAGATCTGCAACATCCCTGGACATCTCGTTCGCGACTGTCCAACAAAACACGCCGTAGGGGATACTGGTGGCCGCAAACCACGTGAAGGATACGTATGCCGTGCCTGTGGAAGTGAATTACATTATGTAGCCGATTGCCCAGTGGCGAACCAACGTGGGCCACACGGCCAGGGCGGCAAAAGAAGACCACCGAAGGAGATTGGACGTATGCCCTGTGTTTTCTTCACCTTTGTTTCTCCATTTATGGTGTTCATTCAGCGGAGGAGTGTTGGTTCTGTCTGTCAAATCCGAACTTGGCGTAAGTGACCACAAAGACAACTGACATCATTCCTGATGCACCGACAGGAAACACTTGATCGTCTCAATTGGTGCTGAGTGCTACTTAACGCTTCCGAAAGGGCAGATTATTCCAACACAATCAGCCCCAGACGAGTGTAATGTCGCCCGCATTCCGGGCGGTGGTCATGTCCTCATCGTGCCAATCTGTCATCAACCCACATACAATACGATTCCAGCTGACATTTCACCGCCTATTCTTGATGAAACGAAGAGGTAGTGTTCGACCTCTCGACTGAATTCCATCCTCATCAAACTCTACGCAGGTACAAGGTTGCTCTTCGAGATCTCTTCGCTAAACACGGTGCCGTGCCCGTATTCTACGAAGTTGCTCGACTGAACGCAAAAGGAGGTCATGCGCATGTTCAAGTCGTACCTGTTCCTGTTTCTTTGCGAAACGAAGTAGAAGTTGCATTCCTGAAAGAGGGTCGTGCCCTAGGAATAGACTTTGAATCGGATGCTGATGGTGCTTTGGAAGCCTGTGCTGGTGGTGCACGAAGCTACTTCCGCGTCGATCTTCCAGATGGACGTAAATTAATCCATCTGATGAAAGACGATGTTCCCTTCAACGTTCAGTTTGGGAGGTACGTACTGCTACTACATGTCATTGTTAAAATTCTTGAAAATATTATTGTAGACAAGTGTTGGTGTCTCTCCTAAACATTACGCACAGGCTTGATTGGAAGACGTGCACTCTTTCAGAGGAGGAGGACAAAGTGGATGTTGAACTGTTTAAGAAGGCTTTTGCACAGTTCGATCCATCATTGTGATAAATATTGAACGCGCGCTCCTTGTACATTTCATGCCCATACAACATTTTTATCTACAATTTCCAAGTCTAGGATTCCTCAGGAGCCAGTCATCTATGCGTTGTGGCCCCGCCTCCATTCGCCACGGGACCTAGATGTGCTCGGGTGCTGTTTCCAAACTCTTCTTGTAACTGTGACCAAATTTCTTAGTACCTTCTTTCCTCGCAGCTTTTACCACTCTCTCGATAGCGTCGATGCCTAGAGCGTCGTCAGCTCTAGTATGGAATAATTAAATTACACAAACCTCTGTCAAGGTCCTCCAGAGGAGGCCCGAAAGACAAGCGTACGAAGTGATGACAAGGGGAATGGAACAAATTCCTGCGGTGAGATGGGTTTATATCGAAGAAAATACCAGGGATCATAATAGTTTTTTCCTTGAGGAGTTCCTCGAAGAAAGTCTAGGAAAGACATTGTATACAGCATGTTATCCGAACAGGTGTGGGAACCAACCAAGCCATTGTTCAACGGTGGAGGAAGCTTCTCTAAGTTGATCCAGATGTAGAAGGTCGCTTGAGGTGGGATATCTACATCGAGATGAAGATCATGAAGCCGTTTAAGCACATGGTCACGCTTTGCTTTGAAGTGCTTCTGCAGTGCGAGCTGATGGATCACAGGGGGGTTAAACCACTTAACGAAGCGCAGCTAGCTATGAAGCATTACCTTTTCGCGTGCTACGTAACTGGGTTCTAAGAGGGGAATGGTAGCGAGTTGCATACTGGGTAAATGTTGGTGCCCGAGGAGAGACAACACACAAAGTATGAACGTACGGGTGGTTCGCTCCGCCATCCAAGAAAGACCCTAGGCTGTTTTCAGTAGGGAAATCCATATATTCTTATTGACCAACTGACCAGACTGAGAAAGTGCTGTGATCAAGTTCTTGGGCCCAATAACCCAACATACACGCCAGCCAGGGAGCCGCCAGTTCTGCGGGCTCCGTTTAGCGACAGGTCACGAGTGACAGAAATTCTCTCGACCTTCGTGAGTCCATCGATGATGACGACTGAATCAGTGTTGACGTCGTCCACGTACTCGGCTGAGGAGATGGATTTGCCAAAGTCTCGCTCATGCTCGGGATAAATGTACCAAGAGTAGAACTGGGATGGCGGTAGGTGCGGAGCGTCGAATGAGCTGATACACAGCATCTCAAGCAAAGAATATGCAGCGAACCTCGTCGAGAATGAGAGTTGTGCCCTCCTTGCTAAGGGCTACGAATTCTTTGAGATCCTTGCCGCTAAAAAATTTGGATGAAGTACAGTCCTCACGGGTGTTGATTGACATACGCAATAACTTGTCCTGTGGGATTTCGTGGATTCGACGCGATGATGACGGCGAGCCCTTGGGTGCGAATATCTTTCTATTGATGGCGATCTTTGAGTCAAGCCACGGAAGAACCCGTGCTAAATGTACCTTGGTCTGGTCAATATCAAGGCGGTATTTATCCTGATAAAGCATTAGCATTGTTGGTGAGCAAGATCTGATGGAGATAGACCTTAGGATCGAGACTAAGAAGAATTAGCCACCCAACTATGGGGCATTGCGAATGGACTCACACTGTCGGAACAGGAACGAGGCGCTTGAACGCGCTCAAAACTTGATCGTAAGCAGTGTAATCCGGAATCTGATAGGACTGCGGATTATGATTATTTACTGAGAACATTGGAAAGCAAGCCAATAGACATACACAATAGACATCGCTGACGACAGCAGCGACACGGGACAACCCGGAACGACCACCAGGCACTATACAGACGTTCTCGTACGTATATTGACTTTTCTTTCCCTGACGGTATGTGTGGTTGTACAAGTTTGCGACTGCTTCTCGAAGCGCTTTGACAGAGGTTGATTAGGGTATGTGGTGGGAAATAGGATACCGCGAACCTTTAACACCAGTTGTAGGGGCGTATTCCAAAGAATCGAGGGGCATGGATATTGAGTCGGGGCGAGGTAGCGCATTTGGAATCGGCCCAACTTCAGGCGCGCCCTGACCGAGATTGGCCCATTCGTGAGAGTTGGCATAACTGAAGCCGTTAGCCATCGCGCGATCGGAGCAGTAGATCACGCCAGTGCTACCCGGATGCTCGATGCCGGGCACGGTTTCCTCATCCTGTGACGTCAAGAGTGGAGATCAAGAGATGGTAAGATCATAGGATTGTGTCACTGACAGGGTTCACTGTCTGGGGAAGAATGCCCTTGGGCTGATGGCCAACTTGCTGGCGGAAGATCTGGCGAAAAATCTGAGACGGATTTCAGATGAGAACTGAGCGAATATACCTGGTGAGCCTCGGATTCCTTCTCATGCTTGAAGTGTTTCATGACTTCGTGCACCTGGTGCGCAAGATTTGCAACAGAGGGAATACGGGGTAAGTGAAAGCGCATCTAAAGGGAGGTGAACAGGGTGAAGGCACACACTATCTCTCTTATACTGGGGGTGCCACTACGGGACGGAAGCCTGCTGGACGGCCTGCTAGAAGGGGGAGACATTACCAGGATTGGTCGGGGTGGATTGAGGGAAAATGGCTAAAGTAGCGAAAGTAGCGGTGATGGCAGCTGTATTTATACGTCTCGGACGGAGTATTCCACGTCTCGCCATCAGAAACTGATGAAACACTACTACCAGAGTTGCCGCAGCCGTTTCGGTGAGACGTAGCTCGCGAGAGATATGGTAGTGGCAAGTCCCGTCGCCGCCATCGGAAAGTCCCGCACGGATCTTGAGCATTCCTGTGGGACCAGGCCGTAGACCAAGACTACTTATAAGTAGTCCTGTCCGAAAACGCTCCTTGTTCTCTTTCCCCACTCCCTGACTTCCGGTGATGTCCAATCTCGTCAACAAGTTTCTTCCAAACCCAAAGACTATTGCGGTAGTTGTCCAGCTGTATCGCATTCAGTATCGCTCACTCATGTATTACTAGATTGTAGGTTGCCCTTTCAGGTGAGCATGCGAGACAGCACACTTGCGAGTCTTCATTTATCCTGATTCCGTAAACCCGTACATAAAGCGGTGGTCAGGTATGTCACTCGCTCCCAAAAAAGTCTCTTATCTCTCAGCTATCACAGCCAAAATTAGGCGTTGACAAGGGTCCAATTCATCTCGTTGAAGCTGGACTTATCGAACAGCTTCAGGAGATCGGCTGGAAGGTCAACTTCGACGGCCATCACCAATTCGAGGAAATTCAAGCTGCTTCCGACCCTCCAATCGGTATACTAAAGAACCCGAGGCTGGTTTCCAGTGTCTGCAAGTCTGTCGCAAGCGTTGTCGGCGGTCATGCCAAGAACGGCCAGCTCCCGGTTACTTTAGGTGGTGACCACTCTCTTGTTTGTACCATGTTTCGTACATTTTCTCCCTCTTGATAAAATTCGGCAGGCTATGGGCACTATTTCTGGCACCTTGGAGTAAGTGTTGTCTTGTAAGGCATTGCAATCTACTGACCCGGTTATTTGAGATCCTACCCGGAGGCATGTGTCGTCTGGGTTGATGCTCATGCTGATATCAATACATCGGAGACAACCGGAAGCGGTACGCACATCAACTTACTCTAGCCTCCAGGGAATCCATCTGTCCGCCAGGAAACATTCATGGTATGCCCGTTTCATTCCTTCTTGGACTCGAAGAGAAAGCCCCCGAGTTTTCGTGGGTCCAGCCTGTGCTCAAGCCAGAGCGGATTGTCTACATCGGCTTGCGTGACGTAGACGCTGGGGAAAAGCGTATCCTCAAGGCAAACGGGATCAGGGCTTTCACTATGCATGAGGTAGATAAATATGGCATCGGCAAAGTGGTGGAGATGGCACTCGATCATGTAAACCCAAATCGGGACGTGCCTATTCATCTGAGCTTTGATGTCGACGCTCTAGACCCGTCTGTTGCACCATCTACTGGTACACCGGTGAGGGTTTGTTGGGACTTGGTTCATCTTAAACAGCTAATCTTCTATCGCCCAGGTGCGCGGTGGCTTAACGTTTAGGGAAGGTCACTACATCTGCGAAGCCATCCATGAAACCGGTCTTCTCGTGGCACTAGATCTTATGGTTCGCTTCGCCTCTCTCTAATCATCATTGTACTCATCTTCGCACAGGAAGTCAACCCATCTCTAGCAGACCCGGAGAGCGTCCGGCAGACTGTAGCAGTAGGTTGTTCTCTCGTTCGGTCAGCACTAGGTAGGCGAGTAGCTTGCGTCCATCATTCTGGATCTCACATTCTTTCAAAAGGTGAAACTTTACTTTAAACTACTCCATGTTGCCCCGACGTAGTATCAGATGCGGTAAATAATCTCTTACTCGATTATCCATATCATTTTAAGCTTACGGGAACTTGGAATTGTGGAGATTGCGATATGCGATGTGATGACAGAAACCTATAGTCAATGCTGTCAGCTATGACGCAGCGTGGCTGCACTGAGAGCTTTTATGCAGCCGTTTGAGACTAGCGTGATGAAAATTTTTATGCTGACTATGCTGACTATGCTAGAAACACGGAGTTCATGGCATTCGCAACCCAAACTGATTCTGGAGACTAGTAGAATCGAGGGATGCTAACATAGCCAATACTTATTCGGGCTATGTCCGACCAGACATATCTCTCGACAGACTAAACAAAAGTTCCTGCTTAGAGATGTGACGCTATGACTTGAACTGTTCATTGAATTCTCTTCCAATCAACATCCGCCTGATTTCTTGCGTGCCAGCACCGACAGCATAGAGCCTCGAGTCTCTTAATATCCGGCCCATCGGGTACTCTGAAGAATTTCTCAGGAGTGCTGGAGATTGCGAAATGACAACACTGACCATTGATGTATCCATTACCACCCAGGCATTGCATGCCTTCCATTGCTACTTCTATGGCTCTCTCAGTGCTGTACAATATTGCTCCAGCACAGTCCTTGTGACAAACATAAGAGATCAACCAATTCCAAAACGACATGCGACATACCCGACGACTGACGTGGCCCAGGTCACATGCCCTTGCCACTGCATACACGTACGATCTACTCGCATTGATCTTTGTGTACATGTCGGCAATCTTAGCTTTACAGGTACCTTAGCTTACGTTGCCAACAGCGCAATTGCTGGCTTACCTTGCATCAACTGGAATGTCCCCACTGGCCGGCCAAATTGTTTACGCTGGTGAACATACTCAACCGCATAATCAAAGGAAGCCTGCATTAACCTGTAGCTGCTGGTTTGACACAGTTATTTGATTCGCAAAGACTGAGCTCACCCTATCGGACCCCCACTCAACACGAGACGCTCGAAATCAAGCCCTGACATTAGTACTCCCACGCCTTTGTTCACCTGGCCAAGCACGTTGTCTAGCAAAATATTGGTGAGACAAATTCCGCGCGAACATAACTGTGCTCACCTTCGGGTACCTCACAATTCTCGAAGACCAACTCACAAGTATCGCTACCTCTCATGCCAAATTTATCCAGTTTCTGATGAGTCGAGAATCCTTTGAAGCCTTTTTCAATGATGAATGCGGTTATGCCTCTAGGTCCCTGCTCCGGCGCAGTTTTAGCGTAGACAACGAGAGTCGAAGCTGAAGGTCCGTTGGTGATCCTAAGAAAATATGAACCGGAGCAATGCACGTGAAAGGGACTAAGAAGCAAACCAGAACTTGTTACCGTTCAACCTCCATCCACCGTTGATTTTATCAGCTCGTAGACTCATGCTAACGACGTCACTACTGAAGTAACAAAAGTCAGAACTCAGCTTGATAGAGTATGAAGGATATGCAGTACCCGCTTCCTGTTTCGCTCATCGCAAGACCGCCGACTTTCTTGCCGGATATAAGGTCAGGGAGATACTTCGCTTTCTGTGCTTCCGTGCCGTGTCGATGGATTTGGTTCACGCAGAGGTTTGAATGGGCACCATAGGACAATGCGACCGAACCAGACGCTCGTGAAAGCTCTTCCATGGCCAAGGTATGATGAAAGTATCCCAAACCCAGACCCCCGTACTGGTGAGAGACCGTTACACCGAGCAAGCCCATATCTCCAAGTTTTTCCCAGACATCCTGCACGTTACATGAGAACGGATTGCAAGATACAGGAATTCTGAACTGACCGTCGGAAAGGTGTTGGTTCTGTCGACCTCTGCTGCCCTTGGAGCAATTTCGCGCTGTGCAAATTCGGAAACCGCATTCCTGAACTGAAGGACCGCATCAATGAACCTGTATGTTAGTCACTACCCACGGGACAACGCACCTCAGCTTGCTCCTCGCTCAGACCCGCAACTTCGGCGTTATAAGTTGATGCATGCCTACGACCAGAGGCGAGGCGAGAATGGCGCATGAACCTCGCACAACGGAATCCCGACCTAGCGGATGATATGAAAGCCATCTTTAAATTCGGTACACAGCGAAAACGAAACAAAAGTTCTCATCAATGTAAGGCTACTTAAATAAGACGGACCATGGGAGCATCGCCAT
>QFEM01014459.1:0-21739 GCA_003316205.1 Boletus bicolor | reverse complement strand
AAAGTTTGGCAGGGCATTCGCCCATGCGTGAACGGCTGTTTTGGATCCATCCTTGATGAATGTATTGTCCTGAAGATCGAGATACCGTAAATTCGGACACTTGGATAAGCCTTCAGCCAGCGCATGTATCCCATCAGTCCAGATGGCGTTCTGCGGAAGCCTGACCTCCACCAGCGTTCCATGTTCAGCGAATGCATCTGCCCATGCTGGCGCGGATCCGTTCTCAAGCCTATTCCTGCCACAAACGACTGTCTTCAAGTTTGACGTCAAGCCCTTCTCTTTGCTCAACTCTGCCGACTTCTTCAGCCAGCTCGCGATGGTGATCCCTGCCTCTGGGCCTAGACCGTTGTTATTGAGCCGGAGGATCTCGAAACGGTTGTTTTCGAGAAGGTTGCGCAACGGTTCAACAGAGCGAACGCCGAAAGCGTTGTCGCTGAGGTTTATTTCCACGAGTGTTGATTTGAGTTCAACAGCATCACATAAAGCCTTGAGCGCATCTGGAATCTCGGAGATGAGACGACCAGTGAAGATGTCGGCGAAGTCTGCGACCTGGCTCACGATCAGGGACCAGGGGAGAATGGACGGCTGAGAGAGAGAATACCTTTAGGTTCTGTGTCTTCTCCAAAAACTTTCCAAACTCCTGCGCAGCTTCGATACCGATGGTATTGCCTCCCAGATGAACCTCTTCGATTAATGTGGGGTCAAAGCCTTCAAGGAGCGGCGCGACGTCGACTGCGGTGTTGAGCTTGAGACTTTGGCCTCTGATGTCTAGTATTTTCGTATTTCTGGCCATATTTGTGCGATGAGAAAAAGGATGATGGTGGACGTTAGCTTAAGTCAAGTTGCAAAGGCCCCGGGCCCACCAATATCGATAACCCATAAGAGGAAAGCGTAGTCTTCACTTACAGTCACGTGCACGAAGTGAAGTCAAAGTATCGCGAGTGATTTTTCTGTCTCACTCTCGACATCGTCGGGGACGAGCTCAAGCCTGTCGCCTGGCTGATTCATGCGCAGTCGTGCACACTCCTCGTAAACGTAGCCACTTTTGACGGCTCACCATGTCGCTTCGTAATACACTCAACGATCCTCTTACGATCAATCTCTCAAAACAGACACGAGCATTGCTCGCCATCTTGCCTCCAGACTCTACACATTCGAGTCAGATATCACTTGCATCATCACCAAAAGCTCTACTTTCAACGTTATCGCGACTATTAGCCGTTGCTTCTCTCACTGTGCCAATATCAGAGCTTTTTCGACCGTTGTTGGTCGACCTGTGCGCAAGATGGCTACATGACCAAGAAGACCTCGAAGATAGATTCGTTGCTTTCTGTATGTTGATAGAAAACCACGGGGAACTTTTTCCGTGAGTCCTCTTTGATTTCTACTTACAAGTTCTCAATTGTCCCATAGAATTTTGTCTGCGTTCTTGCGTCGGCCATGTTTCTTGCAAGGTCCATTAAACTTTGTCGAAAAGAGTCCATCGATTGCCATGTTGGACGCAATACGTCTACACCACCTGCTTCTTGCTTACTATCGCTTGCTTCGAGTCAACCGCCTGCTTCCCAGCGACTTGCTATGGCCAATCTCACAATTATCAACTCTTTTCATTACACCTCACCCCGACTCTGCAGTTAAGTACCTGGCAATAAGGTGTTATTCGCTCCACACTGGCATGGCCGAAGTGGAGCGTGTCCAATTGGAGACACGAATTCTCGGTGAGCCTGGCGTGGTCGAGTGTCCACTCTCGTACGGGCAAAATATTGACGGGAGCCGAATCACTGTCGATGGATGGTTAATGCCTGTGTTGGAACTTGAGCGAGTCCATCGCGGCCGCAATTCTGTCGCTGCCGGCTCCGACTTCTATTTGTTTGAAGGTGACAGAATTCAACCCTTAACCAATGGTGATTTATCGTAAGGCTTTTCGTCCTGAGACATTCTTCGCTCTGAAATATCTTTTCCAGCCCATGGACTGCCAATATTCATGGCATACTTATGCTCAAATCCTCCCCCTCCCCTCCTTCCTCCGTGGAGGTCGTCACAACACCTTCAGCAATCAAAGCATTGCAACAACTTGCGATTTTTACCTCCCTCCGCTTACCTACTCTCATTACGTCCCCCCCTTCGTCTGGAAAGTTACTTTTTCTCTCGCAACTTGCCTCTGTGGTTTACCCCAAGGCAAACGATCAAATTGTCACCGTTCATCTTGCTGACACATCACTCGATCCTCGTTCACTTCTTGGATCCTACATTTCCTCCCCGACGCAACTTGGAACATTCGAATGGAAAGATGGTGTGCTTGTTCGTGCTATGAGAGAAGGAAAATGGTTAGTCTTCAAGGATATCGATCGCGCGAGTATGGAGGTGCTAGGACTCATCAAACCCCTTACCGAGTCTCTGGCCCCCGGCACGTGGATTGGCAGCCGTGCGAGCATAGATGTTCCCAACAGAGGCAGGGTGAGGGCGTCCGAACGCTTTGCTATTTTCGCGACACGTTCAGTGGTCCCATCGGCGAGCGGAAGCTTTCCTGACCCAATATTCTATGGGGCGCACAAGTTCCAGGAGCTCATAGTTGATGCACCATCGTCAGACGAAATCAAGATGATCATCTCATCGCGGTTCCCTAAACTAGGGGGATCGCTTGCACTGACGATCATACAAATCTGGGCCGGTGTCCAGAGACTAGGGACAACGACTTCGAGTAGGTCTGTTGGATTGAGGGAGCTTGAAAAGTATTGCCGTCGGGTGGAGGCACTTATCCCCTCATCTCATAGCTCCATGAATGTGGAAACCTCCAACCAAGACGTTATTCCTGTTTCCGCACTCTTTCCAAATCTTGCTTTTCGAGAGGAACTTTTCCTTGAAGCCAGGGATGTCTTCTTCGGTGCACGCGCCCTCACAGCCTCAGCTCAAGCTCACTCGGACCGCATCGCTGCTCTTGTTGCTGATCATATCGGCCTAGACCTTGAACGTCGTCAGTGGGTACTTAGTGGGCGAGTTCCCGTGTTCGAAGAGGAGAGAGATGGGAACGGTGACATCATTGCTATTTGTATTGGCCGTGTACGTCTCCCTGCTCGACCTCCGAAGCCGATATTTCTCATTGCACCAACTCGTCCCTTCGTGGTGCACAAACCTGCAGTGTGCCTTCTTTCACGAGTTGCCACTGCCATATCTCTTCATGAGCCTGTACTCTTGACCGGAGAGACCGGTACTGGAAAGACTAGTGCCATCACTCACCTTGCTTCTTTACTCCGCCGCCCTCTGATTTCGCTCAATCTCTCTCATCAAACGGAATCCTCAGACCTACTTGGTGGCTTCAGACCAGTTGATGCCCGCGTTCCTGCTTCGGAGCTTCACGCACAGTTCTTAGACCTTTTCGGAAGTACCTTCAGTCGGAAGAAGAATATCAAGTTTGAGGAATCCGTCAGGAAAGCAGTCCAGGAGGGTAAATGGAGGAGAGCGGTGGTTCTTTGGAGAGAGTCAGTGAGGCTTGCCAAGGAGCGGATCGAGTCAAAATTCAGTGAAGACGCACAGTAAGTGTCGAACCTCAAATAACATTGACTTGTAGTAAACTTCCCAGGGAGTTCCCTCTGGCCTCCACGGAAGCGGACGGGCCGAGGAAACGGAGGAAACTCGATCAAACGCTGCTTCGACAGTCTTCAGAGGCTTGGGACAAATTCCAATGTGACATCGATGAGTTCGAGATGCAACATGTTCAAGGACAAGGCAAATTTGCCTTCGACTTTATGGAGGGCCCTCTCGTCAAGGCGCTCCGCTCTGGCGATTGGTGTGTTTGCCTGTATTGATAATTTGTCAAGCCTGTATCTAACCTGTCAATAGGATACTTCTCGACGAAATCAACCTGGCAAGTCCGGAAACGCTTGAATGCATCACTGGACTCCTTAGTGGCCCAACGGCGTCCATTGCCTTGACCGAGAAAGGCACCCTGGAACCGATTCCCCGTCATCCTAATTTCCGTCTCTTTGCTTGCATGAATCCTGCGACAGATGTCGGGAAAAAGGACCTCCCTCCCAATATCAGAGCACGGTTCACCGAGATTGACGTTCCTCCGCCGGACGCTGACCGCGAAACTCTTCTTAGCATTATTCACCAATATATCGGCCACTGCGCAGTTGGAGATAAAGCTGCAATCATGAATGTCGCTGATTTCTATACGGCTCTTAAACAATTAGCAGAGGATCGCCGGTTGTCTGACGGATCAAATCATCGTCCTCACTACAGCATGCGGACGCTTACCCGTGCTCTTACGTTTGCGGCCGACATCTCTCCAATGTACGGCCTGCGGCGAGCATTATGGGAAGGTTGCCTAATGGCATTCACCATGGTGCTCGATGGGCCCAGTGCGGATATTGCCACGAGTTTTGCACACAAGCATATCCTCTCCGGAGTCCGTAATTCTAAATCCTTGTTGACGAAGGAGCCCTCCCATCCTGTTTCTCGCTCTGCCGACGAGTTCGTCAAGTTTGGTCCATTTTATCTGGAGAAGGGCCCACTTCAAGTCGATTCAATGGAGGACTATATCATGACTCCTTCGGTGGAAAAGAAGCTGATTGATCTTGCCCGCATTGTCCTCACTCGTCGTTTTCCGGTGCTTATTGAGGGCCCGACGTCCAGTGGAAAAACCAGTGCGGTGGAGTACCTCGCCCGCCGAACTGGTCATCAATTCATTCGTATCAATAACCACGAACACACCGATATTCAGGAGTATGTCGGGTCTTATGTTTCCGATCCAGCCACGGGGAAATTGGTATTCAGGGATGGTTTACTTGTCCATGCCCTCAGATACGGTCATTGGATTGTGTTGGATGAGTTGAACCTCGCACCAACGGACGTCCTTGAAGCCCTGAATCGACTACTAGATGACAATCGCGAATTGGTCATTCCGGAAACTCACGAAGTTGTTCGGCCACATCCTCACTTCATACTTTTCGCCACTCAGAATCCGCCGGGCTTATACGCCGGTCGAAAAGTTTTGTCGCGCGCCTTCCGCAATCGTTTCCTCGAAGTTCACTTTCAAGATGTACCACAGGCAGAGCTAGAGTCCATCCTGTGTCAACGGTGTCGGATTGCTCCCTCCTATGGACAAAGGATTGTCAGCGTCTTCCGAGAGTTGCAGAAGCGCCGACAGACCGGGCGTGTTTTCGAAAGTAAACAGGGCTTCGCCACCCTCCGAGACCTGTTCAGGTGGGCTGGCAGAGACGCTATAGGCTACCAGGAACTTGCAGAAAACGGTTACATGCTTCTCGCGGAACGAGCTAGGCGCATTGAAGACAAACTGGTGGTTAAGGAAGTCATAGAGACTGTTATGAAGGTTCGGATCGATGAGAAATCACTATACGATCTCCAAGGCCCCGAAGTCGAAGGATACATCGGATGCATCGTACCTTCATCCCCCCAAGTTGTCTGGACGCACGCTATGCGACGGTTATTCGTCCTGGTTTCTAGGGCTATGAGGTTCAACGAACCGGTTCTACTCGTGGGAGAGACTGGTTCTGGCAAGACATCTGTTTGCCAATTGTATGCCGAAGTCGTGTCCAGGCACCTGCACACACTCAGCTGTCATCAAAATACGGAAACGGCAGATCTGATCGGTGGCTTGCGACCAGTGCGCAGTCGCGGAACGGCTTCTCCAGATGTTTATCACGATGCACTGTCTCTCCTCGCTCGCGCTGGTATCGTCAGCGCACCCACGGATATTCGAGGACTGCTTGACCAGATCTCCGTGCTATTGAAGACGGATCTTGACCCCTCGCTGGAGGTCGCTCTCCGGGACTCACAGAAGAACCTTCTCGTGTCCGAGTCCCTATTTGAATGGCATGATGGTCCTCTTATCCGAGCTATGCGTGGTGGTGACATCTTCCTGCTTGATGAGATATCGTTGACCGATGACTCAGTGCTTGAGAGGCTTAACAGCGTGCTGGAGCCAGACCGGACCATTGTGCTTGCTGAGCGAGGGGGTACAGACGAAGGGTATCCTGCTGTGCGCGCTACCCATTCCTTCAAGCTTCTCGCAACGATGAACCCAGGGGGTGATTATGGGAAGAAGGAACTATCCCCTGCCCTTCGGAATCGTTTCACAGAGATTTGGGTGCCCCCAGTTGACGACCCCTCTGACCTTGGGATGATCGTCGAGAGTTCCTGGGCCCATGACGCGTTGAGAGTTTTCACTACGCCACTTTTGCAGTTTGCCGAATGGGCGCGTGAGAGAATTGGCGACCGTTCTGTTTGTACGTTACGGGACATGCTGGTAAGTGACCTTGGAAGACATCTCACCACATTCTTTCTCACTCCTTTCCAGGCCTGGGTTGCATTCTCGAATGCTGTGTTTACTCCTGATAGAGAAAATAAGATGCCGACAGGCGAGATATTCGTAAGTCGGCGAGCTTTTTTACTGGTTCGAGAGTTCATTCCCGATCCAGCACCATGGAGCCCACATGACTTTTCTGGACGGACTGGGTTCCTTGCCACAAACGGCGACATATTCGCTGCAGACACTGCAACAAACCAGGGATGGGGCCATTCGCAAGTTGCGCCAACTTGTCCCGTTTGATGCGCGGGATACGTCCCCTCTCCCCTATTACCCGTCTACCTTCGTTCAGTTTGGCCCTTTCGCACTTCCCAAGGGACCAGCGACCACTATGACGCACAGCTTCAATCTTCAAGCGCCGACTGCTTACGAGAATGCTCTGCGAGTGGTCAGGGCCTGCCAAGTCCGCAAGCCAATTCTCCTAGAGGGGAGCCCCGGGGTTGGGAAAACCTCCCTCGTTGCTGCCTTGGCAAAGATCGCCGGTTACCACCTGTGTCGTATCAATCTTTCAGACCAAACTGATCTGATAGACTTGTTCGGGTCTGACTTACCCGTCGAAAATGGTGCGCCAGGAGAGTTCGCCTGGAAAGACGCAGAGTTCCTACAAGCCTTGCAACAGGGCCACTGGGTTCTTCTCGACGAGATGAATCTCGCCCCTCAGGCAGTCCTCGAAGGCTTGAACGCTGTACTGGATCACCGCGGCACGGTCTACATACCTGAGCTGGGACGCAGCTTTATTCGACACCCTTCGTTTCGAGTATTTGCCGCTCAAAATCCGTTGCACCAAGGTGGTGGCAGGAAAGGCCTCCCAAAATCATTCCTTGATCGCTTCACGAAAGTTTACGTCGAGGAGCTTACTCCCGATGACATGCTAGTTGTCTGTCGGGAACAGTACAAGGAGTGTGACGAACACATCCTCCGTGCCATGATTGCGTTTAACGCTCGCTTAAATCATGAAGTTGTCTACAAACGGGCCTTTGGTCGGGAAGGGAGTCCTTGGGAATTCAATCTCCGTGATATCATCCGATGGGGCGAACTTCTACGGACGTCCAGCGTAACTAACTATCCCCGACACTTTATCCGTATTATCTACTTGAGCAGGTTCAGGAATGTGCAAGATCGCGCCTACGCCCAAGCCATATTCGATGAGGTTTTCTCGACCCCAGATTCACCGAGCGTTCCTAACCCTCACCCGGTCATCTCAAGTTCGCATCTACAATTTGGTTACTACACCACGAGGAGGCACAATGTGACTTCGCCTCACAGAACTTCTGACGTCCTACAGGTACATCTTACAGCGATCGAAGCTATTGGCGCGTGTCTCTCGAGATCCTGGCTAGTTGTCGTGACTGGCTTCCGCAACAGCGGTAAAACAAGTTTGATAAGGACCCTTGCTAATCTTTCTGGCAACTATCTTGATGAAGTCCACATCTCCAAGGCAACTGACACGACGGATATATTGGGAGGTTTCGAACAAGTCGATCATTTAGCACGAGTCATAGCGGTCGCAGAGGAGGCAGTCCAGCTCACCGAAACGTTCGCGCGTTCCACTTGTGGGATCACTCCAAGATACCAGTACCGAACGGTCTTACAGCGCGAATTGTTATCTGGTCAGAGAGCATTCGCATCGATTTTACAAGCTGTCTCTGGGCTATTGGCAGAGTTGTCAATGATTGACGTTGACGACTCCTCCCTCGATGCAGCCCGGCGAGATTTAGATTGTAGAGTCCGTCACCTGGCTCAAGTTAGGTCCGCGAGGGGTCGTTTCGAGTGGATCGATGGTCCACTAATACGGGCGATGAAGAACGGTCACTGGCTCGTTCTCGACGGCGCGAATATATGTAATCCTTCTGTCCTCGATCGACTCAACCCCCTCTGTGAACCGAACGGTACTTTGGTGCTGACTGAACGGGGCTTCGTCAATGGCGAAGTACAGATATTGACACCACATCCGAACTTCCGTCTGCTCATGACCGTGGACCCTCAATATGGCGAACTGTCCAGGGCGATGCGCAATCGCAGTGTGGAGGTTTCTCTGTTGACTTGCTTCACTGAAGAGGACCGGTCCCGCGTGCTCGCGCACTCTCGCCTTCCTGTTGGCTCAACGACGGCGACATCTTGTTATGTATCCCACGAACAGGCACGCCGAGGTATTCTCTCGGTGTGTTCGCATGAGTCACCCCAGCCTTTTCCATCCGTTGGTATCGACCACGATTCAATTCTGTCCTCCCTGGTCGTTCATGCGCCGATCATGGACGCTCCCGATCTTCAAATGTCACACCCGCTCGTGTATTTCGCTGTCAGGTCATTCCCCCCGTCTCTACACTGGATCTTCAAGCGTTATCTTGGAGTTTCATCACCTAACAAACTCCTGTGCTCTGTACTGGCGGGCCCCGCTTTCACTGAGGTCTCTAAAACACTCACTTCAAGGTTGAAGAGATTATCTCAGATCACTCCGTGCCCACTCGATAATGTGTTGGTCAGTGTTCATATGACAGGCGGGCGGGCTCGCGTCCGCCGTTCCACATTGATGTACTCAGTTTGCTTACATATATAGCCAATGGATGATTTCATGGTTTATCCACCGTGTCCATGCTGTACGGATCGGACAGAATACTGCTCGCTCCATGCATTGAAACTTGAAATTCTGCATCTTTTCGCTGCCCTCCTCCTTGATGAGAGTGACGACTGCTGGTGGGACCAGTCAAGTAGTTCGCCTGGGACCGCGCAGGCTAAATGCTCGTCGAATCTGATGGAGGCATTGCAATCGGTACTGGCGGAAGTACGAGCAGTTTCCAAAAAGTTGCTCGAGCAGTTGCTCTCCGGCTTATCTGGCCCTCAATCCGTGAGTAGTTCGTCCCAATGCCTGAGCTATCTTACAATGTTCCCTGTAGGATTATAGTACATCTGCAAACCTTCTCAGCATTTCGAGAAAACTTCGTCAGGCTCTCGCTCAGAAAGACTTTGACTACTCCTACGCTCAAATTCTATCGAAGCTGATCTCGAAAGCACTTGACAATTGTTCTCCCGCATATCAACGTCTTGCTTATGCGTCTGCTATTCTCGAGAAAGCAATTTCTCCGTCGTCCGGTCTTGGATTGGTGGACATGTGGTCGCAGCTGCGCGTGGTTAGGCCCACGGAGATTACTTCAGTAGACATCAGGTTGTTGGCTTGCTTGCCTATAGAAGTCTTGGAACCAGGTATGCTAGGTTCTTTTGAGGGGTCACCTATACCTTGACTTGTCTACCTAGTGTCGCGTCGAGAGCAGTTGGAAATCCTCGCCGTTGCGACTTTACCTATGCATTTAAAGCCAGACAAGACTGAGCAACTAGTGCATATATCTAGCCAAGTCAAAGATGTAAGGGGGTATCCACATTGTTCTCTGCAATATCCTGAATCTCCACCATAGTGGGTGTCTAAGGTCCCTAGGAAAAATATGGGTCTTTACGGAACTTGCAATCCTGTTTCCCTTCTGGTCGAGTTGCAAGTTCTTTGTGATCTCCATACGGAAAACAAAGATGTAAGTCCGCTGCGTGACATGCAGATATAGAGTAGACCGGTAAAACAGCAACGTGCAGGTGATCACACAGATGCTTCAACGGCTTATTGGGATAGCTCTTGAGGAGCCGAACGAAGATCTGCGGCGATTTGCATCATACCAACATGTGATATGGAATCACGATGCGGGCTGCCACAGTGCGTCGCGAACTCATTGCTGCCCGTGTTGTTTTTCACAATATGGCTTTAGTTTCCCCAAGTATAATCGCTACGGTGGAGACCCAATGGCTTGAGGCCTTGTGGCTTAAAGAATCAGAAGAAGTGGTATGTGGTAATAATTGGAGTCGCACTCCCAAGGACTCACTTGTTTTCAGGACGTCAGTGGACCACATATCATCTTCGGCCCAACTCACCTCCTCAGTGCGGTTGAAAAGAGGTATGGTCATTCTGTTCTGTTAGCTTACCCTTTTAACCCTCTCCACAGTCAAATTGTTGGAGTCTCGTTGGCATCGCTCGAGGAGCACGGGGAGTCAGTCAAGCGTCATATTGGACTAACCGTGCTACAATGTTTTACGAATACTTCGCGGCTTCAGCAGCTCACTGCATTATTCAATCAAAGCGTAGTCTTGGTGAGTAAGAGCGGCAGCTCGCACGTAATACAAGCTTATCACTTCCTAAGGTCGCCTCTTGCTTTGCGACTTCGTTTGATGAAACCACTCTCCATCATATGCACACGAGCCTTTCAAGAGGCAGCATAGAAGCGTCGAAGACCCTCCTCGATCTCTTGGGTCGTTCAAATCATGAACCACTGCGAGAGGCCATCCGGCATTTGACTTCTGCGTTGCAATACAATGTGGACATGCTCTCATCGTCGGAGACCGCGGTATCTCATCTCGGGCGATGTTGGATCGCGTTGAGCAGGGTCGTCATTGACCTTTTCGTTCCCAATGTGCCCATCGATCCTGCCGCAATGATGCGCCACGCAGCAGTTTACGCTCAGGACCAAGCGGATTTCCTGACGCAGCAAATCGCATTCCATGTCCAGCTGGAGCTCCGAACAGCAGCCAATAAAACAAACGATGTCATTTCTTACCTTGAAGCTTGCGCCAAAGACTTGTCAAACATTCCTCACGCGTCGGCGAGCGTTCCAACTCGGGACAACGTAACAAATCTACACACCTATTGGCTGGAGGTGTCCCAATTCGTCAGCCAAGTGATCCACCATTCCAAAATCGATGACCTGGTGCGTGCTCTGGAATCCAGAGATGCTTCTGCCTTCGATCGCGAGGTGGTTGTCCAAGAGTCTATCTCAGGATTTTGCCAGCGCATAGAAACCCTTTACACTGAGTTCGACGACATCACATGCATTCTTCGTTTGGCGTTTGCAGAACTTCGGTTGGGTCTCCACCTCATGCGTTGGGCTTCCCAGCAATCCTCTTCGCAGAAGGACACCACGGAACTGGCGGCCAGTCTAACTGCGTTTCCCTCCACACGCAGTGCACAGCTATTACAAACTCTACCTGCCCCCAGTGCGAGTCTCCCTGCCGCTGAGCTCGTCATAATAAGGGTCGCCGCGGCGGTGCATTGTGCTCAATTTCTGTCAACACCAATGACGGTTAGGACAACCTATGAACAAGCTTATCGCCTCTGGTCGATAGATCGAGCCCGTGACGATCAAAGAGAGCAGGATCTTAACTCTTTATATCGCGCAAACACGACGACGCATTACGTTTCCACGGAGGCCGAAGCAGAGGAAAAGGAGTTTTTGGAGCTATTCCCCACCTTTGAGGATGCTCTTCACCCTACCGAAAACTTAGATGGACATGTCAGCGACAAGCCAACACATCACCTGATTCCGGATCGCCAACGCCAACTGCTCGCGCTTCATTTGGAACTCATGGGCGACACAGTCAATCTGGCCAAATTCAGTTGCACTACAAAGTTCAATGCTCTACGACAGACCTTTCTGCGGTCCTGGATCGGTACCCATTCGTCGTCATTGTCATACTCTCTGGAAAAACAGTCATTACATCTCCAGCTCTCTGTTCTTCACGGACACCTTACAGAGATGTGCGACATCTCCGATTCTCCTTCAAAGTCCTTCAACTTCTACTCCGATGCAAATATCCCAGAGGCCAAGAAAGCGTCAAGCGTGATCCAATCACTTCGTACTGGGCTGATTGCCATCCTTCGAGATTGGCCAGATCAGATGGTACTCCAACATCTCATTGATCGCTGTGATATAATACTGGCCTTCGATTTCGCCGCCCCTATTGCTAAGTTTTTGTCAGCCCTAGAACAATTGCTGATGCAGACGGAAGACTGGGAGATGTATGCAAACCGTGACAATAGCCTCAAGGAGCACCAGCATGGACTTACTACTCTCATCGTCGAGTGGAGAAGGTTAGAATTGTCATGCTGGAAGGGTTTGCTAGAGTCCCAGAGCCAGTCATTCGTTGGTGATGTGGCGGAATTCTGGTTCCGTTTATACGAAGTCCTGATACGAGGACCGTTGAATGCTGTGGAAGAAACTGCAACTGGCGATGCTGGCAGCCTACACGGATATCTCAGACAACTCCCATCACTACTGGACGAATTCATTCAATCCAGCACACTCGGTCAATTCCAAGTCCGCCTAGACCTTCTCCGCAGCTTCGAGGGCTTCATCCACTATATAGCACCTTGCGAATCTCATATCCATCAAGAAGCTTTGCTTCGAGTCGGTCGTATCGTCCACTCTTCCTGGCGGTACTTTCACCTTTTCGTCCCCCAGCTCTCTACGTTGTTGAGGGACCAAAGACGGGCGCTGGAGAAAGAAGTCGAAGCATTCATCAAACTTGCCAGCTGGAAAGATGTTAATGTCCAAGCCTTGAAACATAGTGCTCAAAGGACGCATCATCAGCTATACAAGATCATCCACAAGTTCCGCGATGTCCTAAGGCAACCTGTCATGGACAAAATGAATCCGCTATTTGCTGGAGACGGCGAGGGTCAACATCAAATGGAGCGGGCGGTCTTCCTAACTTCACTTCCCCTTCCATTCGTGGTCGCGTTCACGGATGTTGCCTCGGGTTCGGCTTCCGTACCTTCTCACCTCGGGAATCTCCACCAGACCTTTGGCAGGTTCAATGGTTTCATAAGCAATACAATTTGCCAATTCCTCTCGAAGTATACTGCCCAGGATGTAGAACAACTTTCCTTGGATATTATCTTGACTGCCAGAACCCTCGCAAGTCATACCATCCCTCCGGATCTAACCAAAGAGAGGCGAGAAAAGTATAAGAAGAACCTACTTCTCCGTAAAAGAAAGGCTTGGAGCGATCTCCTCAAAGAACTCAAGCGTGGCGGCTTGTCCCACAACGTCAAACCCGAAATTCTCAACAGGCTGAGAGACGAATGCTGGATCCGAAACCAACCTTTGATACCCGCGAATAATGCAATGGCATCTGCGGAGAAAGCGGAACATTACTTTGACCGGCTACGTGGGTGTCTTCCTGCGCTCAGGAAGGTACTTTCGGGTCACCACTCAGACTTGGGGACACGAGACCTTTCTCGAGGCATCTCTGTGGTAGAATCGGGGTATTATTTGGCACTTGAGGGTAGATCAGGGCAAGTACCCAGCTCTATCATAATTCCGAGGATGTGTCTTCATCAATGTTCATAACATCTAGGTTGTCCCAAGCTCTTTCCGGATACACGACACTTCGCCAGCAAGCGGACCGGCTCCAGGTTCTCTCGGAACATTCGGAAACGATCATAATTGACACATATGACGAAATAGAACCGATGTACAACTCGCTCAGTCATTCCGTTCGTGCACTGGAAGAGTTGGCTGAGGGTATGCGTGTTTTCTCTGAAATAGAGAAGAGCATCAGCGCCGTCCCCGATCTCATTGGGAGGTGTCAGACTCTTGCTGCTTCAGCCTGTATGTGGCGAGACCGTGTGTTCAGGGTGCTACAATCCTGTCAAGTCATCATGCCTTCCGTACTCCTTCGAGGTGCGTTTCCCAGATCGTGATTAGGAAATAGAATGTATGATCAGACCACCCGTAGACGATTACGATGCCGTTGTCGACGCTACAAGATACCTGAGCGAGCTTCCAGGACAACTTGAAGAGATGTCTGCAACCTGTCCTCAGCTGTTATATATCCTCCATCCCACCCGGGAGTGGATCTGTGAACAAGGCAGTTTCTCAGTCTCCCAGTCGACTCGGCCTTTGCCGGAGGATGCTGTCGGAAACGTAGACGGCGTCATCGACGCGCTCCTCATTACTATCCAACCCATGCTTCGCCAATGCTTCGAGTCGGTTGCGCTCCCCGAACCAAACCCCGAAACCGAAGAGGCCAAGGACAATTACATTCGGCTCGGTATTCAGACAACATCACTTTTCACGGCCCTCCTCGACCTTCCCATACTGAAAGACAGGCTGAACGACGCTAGCATACGTCTTTCGTCCCTCCCGCATACTTCGCGTCAGCGAGCGTTGAGGAGAGTGATGCCTTTCTTGTCATGTTTCTTGTCCCTTGCAGGCGAGCTGCTTGAAAGTCTGGCGAGGTGGACCCGCGCACTTTTCAAGTTGGACTACGTCGTGTGCTCCGTCGTACACGCCCTTGGAACCCAAGGGTTCTGTACCCCCCCCGAAACGGAAGAGGGCGAGGCCGCCGGCGATGAAAAAGGGCATGCAACAGAGCTCGGAGGAACGGGTTTGGGCAAAGGGACCGGGAACGAAAACGTGAGCAAAGAGATCGAGGACGAGAGTCAGGTAGAGGGGCTCCAAGGTGAAGACGATGATGACGGGGAGATACAGAGAGAGAAGGGCAAAGACGAGGAAAATACGATTGAGATGAGCGAAGACTTTGGAGGTGAGATGGAGGACGTGCCTGAGACTGAAGAGGGTGACGAGAATGAGGAAGCGGAAGAAGATGGGGAAGAAAGGCCAGATGAACAGCTGGGCGAGCTGGACATGTCGGATCCAGCCGCGGTAGACGAGAAGCTGTGGGGAGACGAGGGGGGAGATGACAATGAGAAAGGCGAGGACGAGCTGCAGAATGACACGTCGCAGGAGGATCAGCGGAAGGACTCGAACGTCGTGGCGAAGGAGAGCAAGAAAGGCAAAGAAAAGAACGGTGAAAAGAAAGCAGAAGACACGAAAGAGGAGGGGCAACGGGACGAAAAAGACAAAGAGGAAGAGGAAGAGGTTGATGTAGGTGACGAGAATCTTCCGGAGGAGATGGATCCCCCAAATGCCTCTGGTGCCTCGATAGACCAGCATATTCCCGATGCCGATACTCTTGACCTCCCCGATGACATGCACCTCGACGAGGATCAGGACAAGCAGGACGACCACGGTGATGACCTAGGAATGGAAGACATCAGCGACGAGGAGCATGTATCAGACGATCAGATGGGCGAAGATGCTGAGGAACGGGAAAGGGACCACTCTCCTGACGACGATCCAATGTCCGCCGAGCCTCAGGATACCGAACAGCAACCACCTCGGGCTGTCGATGAAAGCAACATGGACGAAGAAAAAGACGATTCTGACGAGGAGGGGACCGAAAACAACGCTGTCGCTCAGCCCGATCTCGCCGCCGGTGATGGTGATGCAGGGATGTCTGAGAACGAACCGCAAACCAGTAACAGTGCCGAAGAGGGGCAACAAGGTTCTACTTCCACTCATGTCGAGATGGACATTGCTGGGGACGAGAGAAGTTCCAGAGAACCCGAGCCTGGAAAACACCAGTATGTCTTCGATGTCGCTTGACCATTTGATCACTCAGCCAACCCTATGTCGACTTTCCAGGTCCGGTGACGCCGTCGAAGACGTGCCTCAACCTATACCTCCCTCAGCGTCCGACGCTCAGCTTCAACCTTTAGACCCCAGCTCTAGTGCTGAAGGCACGCAGCGTGGTCCCGCCTATGCTCATCAGCCACCTCCCGCTCTATCTTCTAACCCTCTGCGATCTCTCGGGGATGCACTCAAAGAAGTCCAACAACGTCTCGATGAGATCTTTGGGCCAGCCGACCAGCCACAGCCTATACCAGTTCCCCAACATGGCGATGCAGAGCAGGTCGAATACGCCCATCAGGAAGACGCACCGGAGAACGATGACATGCAGGCACTCGGTCCCGCAGGCGAGGAGCAGGTTGCAAAATTGAGAGAACTCAAGTTGACCGATGAGGGAGACAAGACAGATGCCGATGCCATGGATATCGACGAGATCGAAAGAAAACAGGATCTGAAAGAGGCGAAGGACGTCGCGATGGAGAGGTTGGAAGCCGAGAAAACGGCCGAGCGACCCGCTCCCGATATCGAGGGTGCTATTGTGCACACGGAACGAGATGGCGGCGTCATCCATGCCCAATCCCATCGTCTTCCCGATCCTTCCGCACCCAAAGCCGAGGACGACATGGAGCCAGAACCAGAGACGCCCTCCTCAGAGCTCGTTCTCACTGCCCTGACAGATCACGCTTCCAACCCTACCCCCACCTCTGCCTCGCATCTTTGGACCCTCTATACGACACTGACCGCACCCCTCTCTTTGGCTCTCTGTGAATCCCTTCGCCTTATCCTAGCGCCTACTCTTGCAACACGCTTGAGAGGAGACTTCCGAAGCGGCAAAAGACTAAACATGAGGAGAGTCGTGGCATGGGTGGCGAGCGAGTACACCAAGGACAGGATCTGGATGCGGAGAGTAAAACCCAGCGGACGGGAGTATCAGGTCCTCTTGGCCGTCGACGACTCCGCGTCCATGCGTAACGGGGGCGGCGGCTCGAGCGGTGGTGGCGCAGTCCATCTAGCATATCAAACGGTCGCGTTGGTCGTTCAAGCGCTCGGAAAGCTCGAGGTTGGAGAGGTGGGCGTGGCGAGGTTCGGAGAGGGATGGGAGCTCGTCCGTGGATTCGGCTCGGACGCGACGGGTGCGAAAGACTGGGGGTCCTCGCCGACCGAGGGCGGCCGCGTCCTGAACGCGTTCACCTTCTCTCAACCGCGCACAGACGTCGCCGCTTTCCTCGAAGGCTCTCTGTCGGTGCTCGAAGCCGCACGCGAAAACGCGGGCAGTACGAGCGGGAGGGAGCTCTGGCAACTCGAGATCATCATCTCGGACGGTATCTGTCAGGATCACGACAAGTTGAGGCGAATATTGAGGAAGGCGAAAGAAATGAGAGTGTTGGTCGTCTTCATCATCATCGATGCGCTCAACAATGCGTCTTCCACTTCGAATCCATCCGGCATCGCCGCCACTTCTTCCACGTCGGGCGAAAATCAGTCTTCTATCCTGACACTCTCCCAAGTTTCCTACAAGCCTTCGCCCACCACAGGCCTGATGGAACTCACGATGGAACGTTACTTGGACTCTTTCCCTTTTGAGTACTACGTCGTGCTCCGGGATGTGGAGGCATTACCAAGGGTCTTGGCAGATACGCTGAGGGAATTCTTCGAGAGGGTAAATGAGGAATAGATGACCGGGGCGACCGTTTACCATGCTTTCAACTGTATTCATTTAGTTCTAGAATTCAAGCAAAGTATTAGATCTGCGTGCTGGACGGTATATATATTATAGCTGGTTCCATCTACCGGGCCATTCACCCAGAAAGCGCAACAATTCATCACACCTTGCATCACACATCAACATACGCATCCCAAAAGCCAATTGTCCCGTTGGTCGGCGCTGCCCAAGCTTCGATATCAAGCAATCGCATGACAAGGCTATAAAGTTCGACATTTGCGAACCCAGAGATGATGTAGGTGCCGTCAGTTACCGAGTGCCAAGCAGAGGGTTGGGTGTCGGGTGAGGAGAGCTTGGCACCATGTGAGAAGGGACCATGGGCGACGAATATCGCGTTCATGGAAGATTCCTTATTGTCGTAACCGTGGTTCTTTGTTGAGAAAGATCAATACAAGGATTAGCGGAGAGGAAGGTAGCTTACACCAATGCTCATCCCATCTTCACCCATCTCCTTGCTTGTCAGGGCATACCCGAGCTTTGGCACAACCCAAATAGGGGCAATCCGCTCGTTTGCGGAAAAGTGGTAACGCGGGGGCATGGGTGCTGCTTCCTGAAGGTACCCTATACAAGAATAATTCATATTCATTCAGGTCCAAAGAGGTTATGGCGCAGGTGCATACCGCCAACATACGAATCCGTCGTATACACTTGGAACTTGTTGCTGAATTGTGGTTCGTTGGATGCACGAATGAGCTTCTCCAAAACAACTCGTTCATCTGTGCCTTCCGAGAAGCGGAGTCCAAAGGAAGGCCAACCATCATGATGTGTGACATTGTTCCAGGTTTCGCCTGTGCGGTGAACGAATTAGCCAGTCTTTCGCTTATCGAAGAACGGGAGATTTCCTTGGGAGAGAGAAGAAAAACGTACCAAGTATGTCGTCTCCATCTAGGTAAATCCACTCAACCTCACTGGTATCACCCATTCCATGGTCACTAACAAAGATCACGTCTACTATTTGAGAGAGGTTACGTGAAAGGAGCGAATTGTGAAGATCACGAGCGAAAACATCGATCTTCGCAAGTGTTTCCTACGAGTGGAATGGTTGAGACATAACAACATGTGGACGTCGCTGACGGACTCACATTCACGAGGGCAGACATAGGCCCAGTCGCATGTCCAGCTTGATCCAATGATGGTTCATATGCTGTCCCCTGATAAGCAACCGCTAGGTTCCACTACCAAGATCACTTACTCAAAATGAGCTCTGGTCTCTTCTCTACATCCCCAATGTCTACCCACTCCAGTATTTGATCCAGCTTCTCCTGGAGGGGAACTTTATCGCGCCAAGGAACGAAGTAGGTTGGAGAGGCTCCAGAGAGTGTAGTGGATGGGCCTGGCCTATTGCGGGTGAGGAACATGCACACAGATGCGAGAGCATACAGAAAAGAGAGAAACGTACCACATTTGATTCGCGGTAACAAGACCCGCACGTTCAGCCGTTTCCCACATCTGTTTCGTTGGTTCGTGAGCAAAGCTACCTGTGGGGTAGCAACGCAGCTTACTGGCTCGCCCAACCACCAATCGGCTAGGAACATGGACTCGGCACGGTTGTACCAGAACTCTGTGTCCGTTACCGGGTCCCAGAAGTTCTATGACGTGACATTGTCAATCATTGTCAGTAGACGGCATGTTGGACGCACATTGGCGATTATGCCGTGCGATTCTGCATACAAACCGGTCCTGTAGAGTTGATGTCAGATAACGGGGAACAGACGACCAGAGACGACATACAATAAAGCCCAGTGGTTCCTAGACGTCGAATCGTTAGCTGCATGGTGATTTTATTTCAAATGGGACTCACGGGAAAGTCAACGTCTGGTAAAGCAGCTTAGCGATAGCAAAAGGATACGAGAAAATCAACTCACTGGAAAAACGGGCTGCATATATTTCGCTCTCAATCCTTGTTGGCTGATGTCTAATAAATGGGGGGTCAAACCACGGTCGAGGTAACTCGCGCTGTGGTTGAAATAAGGATATGAGCCGGATCAGGCATGACGAACGACTTGCCTGAGCCCATCGATGGAAATGAGAATGACAGTCCTCTTGAACTCGTGTGTCCCGTTAGAGAGCCGTGCGGTGTCTCTTGTCGGTGGGTGGTTGAACGACCGCTCGGTAAGGTATACAGCCCCGCCGACGGAAAGCAAGACGAGGGCGCAGAGGGAAGCCAATATCTTCCAAGTTGGATATTTGTCTGGGGTAGTTGGCTGTACATGAACGTCTTCGTCCTGCAGCAATGGCCGCTCCTCGTCACCGTTGGCCGTCATCGTTGCGGTACAACCCCAAACAGGCAATCTTCCGCACTCTGTAAAATGTGGCTGTGCTCGGTCTACCATGTTACTCCCAACGAGTCTCCTCGCATTCATTCACTCGCCTATCACATATATCAAAACATGGCTAATATATATATTACTCGACATCCTCGCCACTGGACCCATACCGAGGCATATCTCATTCGAGATGGATGGCAACAGAAGGTATGCGAGGAGGCTAGGGAAGGAAGGGAGAGAAGGCCATCCAGATGGGTTCAAGAATTTGCTTTGGGCATGTATCTGTGACAATTCAAGACGGCTCGCGATCTCATGTGTTCCCGTGTCTAGGTCCTAGAGCTCTGTCTACGTCTACGTATACACTGCGTGACCGTGTACGCGTTTGCGATCGAGAACTTCAACCGACCCAAAGCAGAGGTGGACACGATCATGAAACTTGCTGAGGAGAGGCTCGTCGAGATGGCGCAGCGCGGGTACGTTTGTGTTCTACTTTCGTTCGGTGGGTTCCATTCATATTTCCGTGGCAAAGTGAGATCCTCGATAGACATGGTGTGCGCTTGAACGTGCTGGGGAGACGGGAGCTCCTTCCTCCGAGCGTGCAGGCGGCCATAGAAAAGGCAGAGAACATGACCCGGCACAACAATGCGTGCGTTTCTTGCTCGTGTTCACAAAGTCGTTTCTATAGTAGGCATGATAGTGCGATCCTCAATGTTTGTGCACCTTACGCGTCACAAGACGAGATCACGACGGCCGTCGAGAGTGTCATTCAAGAAGCCCTCGACACCGGCGATTTAGATGGCAGGTGAGAACACTCGCACCGCCTTTTGAGAGAAATGAACCCACTTCCTTGCCCATTCACTCGTATTGTTCAATCAACCTCTGACCCTGGATCGTGTCGGTGAACGTCGCTCAGCACGATTACCGAAGATTCCATTACCTCCCACCTATCCACTTCCCTTGCAGGCAGTCCCCCACTCGACATCTTTGTACGCACGAGTGGGGTAAAACGGCTAAGTGGGTTCTTGACGTGGCAGGTGAGTCGGCTGTCGTCAATTGACTGGCGGTAGCCCTGAACATATTTCCTCTGACCCACTTATCAACTGGTGCAGTGCTGTGAACACACGCAAATGCACATGGTGGATACATATTGGCCGGAATTTGGATTCTTTGACCTTGTTCCTATATTACTTGAGTACCAACGGAAAGTATGGGCAGAGGAGCGTCGCGGTCGATAGAGCTTTCTACTGCGTATTACGTAACTTGTGCTTATAGGACTAAGCGCTACTGCAACACTTTCGACCGAACGCGACAATGTCTATGCTTGACAAGTTCAAGCGAGGGGCTCAACGAGCAAGCATTCAAGCCACTGCGCTCGTCAAAGAAGGCTCTTCCCGTGTCGCCTCTGGCTCGCGCGATTTCGTGCAAGGTTTCACGCTCCCCGGCGAGGCAGAGAAGGCAGCCAAGATTCTCGCCAGTTTCCTCGGTCAGTATTCGACTACGTCTCAGAGACCATCCACGATCAAACGAAACACTCCCTATCTGGATACAGCTGACCCAAATCACCCCGAGTCTGCACTCAACTCCATCCCAAAGGCGGTCCTACAGCATGCGCGAGGTACGTCGTTCTCCCATCCATTCATCACTTTCCACCCTCTGACACCGTTTCTCTCTCCCAGGCCTCGCCGTCTTCCAAGTGATCAAAGCCGGGTTCATGTTCTCCGGAAAAGCCGGCTCCGGCCTCGTTATCGCCCGTCTCCCAGACGGCTCCTGGTCCGCTCCCTCGTGCATCGCCACAGGCGGTCTCGGATGGGGCCTCCAAATTGGCGCCGACATCACCGACTTTGTCATCGTCCTCAACTCTGAAGACGCCGTCCGCGCGTTCTCCATGGGCGGGAATGTCACGATTGGAGGCAACGTCAGCGCTGCGGCGGGGCCTATCGGGACCGGCGGAAGTGTCCAAGCGAGTTTGGCACATCCTACGAGCATGTTTTCGTATTCGAAGAGTAAAGGTCAGTAGGGATGCATTTGCGTTGCGTTATTATTCTTTCTTTTTTTGGGGTTTTTTTTGGGAATGAACGCTGATTGAACTTGTGGTAGGTCTCTTTGCGGGCGTCTCTCTCGAGGGTACCGTCTT
>QFEM01014451.1:0-14866 GCA_003316205.1 Boletus bicolor | reverse complement strand
ACCCCGACCACTGACGGCTGCTACGATACCACTTCTTCCCCGCCCGCGACCTTGACACCCTCCGAGACACCAACAACTCCGGCATCATCGACCCCCGAGATACCAACAACCTCCCTCGCACCCTCCCCGACATCATCGGCCTCCCCGACATCCTCCGTTGTCCTGACAACCGTCTCCGTCGCGTCTTCAAACGGTCCCTTCACCGATGGATTGTAAGACTATCCCTCCTCTTCTAGCCTTAGTTACATTGTCCCCCGTAGCGCGACCTACTATTACCAGAATGGAAACGCCGGCGCCTGTGGTCAGGTTAACCCAGACTCCGCCTTCATCTGTGCAATGGGCATGTCCTCCCCATCTCTCTTTCTCTTCCTCTCTCATTCTCTCCCACAGATCAGACACGTTTCGGCACCTCGGGCCCTGCCTCCTCCCTCTGCGGCCAGAAAGTCCAGATCACCAACATGAGCAACGGTCAGACAGTCACCGTCACGATTGCTGATGACTGCCCTACCTGCGCAAATCAAGATTCAATAGACCTCTCCGTCGCTGCATTCGAGGCCATTTCTGCCCTCAGCGTCGGTGAAGTACCTAGTCAGTCCATTCATTACCCCTCCCCCATTCTTTTGTTTGCTAATATCCTCAAAGTCTCTTGGGTCTTCGTATAGACCCCCTTTAGATCCTGCCAAGGCTAGTCCTTGTTGGTGCTGGTAACCCTAACTTGATCATGGTCGCTTTCACAAAGACTGGGCTTTCCACCCTGGTGGCGATAGTCCTCCGCTGGCTGATCTAGAACTGGTATTCTGCATCACATAAAGGTAGACCCCTTTTTTATTTATTCTGCTATCGGGTAGTGAGGTCCTGGCACGCGTCAACTATGGCATCCTTGATGGCTTGCCACTGAATACTGTTGTAATTTATTCAATAGATGACACGCAATTCGCTGTACTAGATTCTATTGTATTAGAATACATATGTCATTCTGTTGGTTCACAAATGTGTTCGCTAAAAGCGCGTCAAACGTCACACATCCTGTCTCAGCACACCTCTTAGATGCAACCATTAACACGGAAAATCCTCGTCGTGGGTGGAAACGGCTTCATTGGCAAGTCGTAGATCCCTGCATTCTCCCAAACGATGAATCACCACTATCAGGTTCCGCCATATGCAAGGCTGCCCTAGCACGCGGCATCCAGGTGACCAGCATCAGGTACGCTCTTGAACCCCCACTCCTGTTGCAGGCACCTCGTTCAATCCGATACACAGCTCCTCGGGAAGACCTTACAAAACTCCAAAGGGACACACCCCGGCGTGGGTTGCTAAAGTTAGTGTCGTTATCCAATGATTCTATATCCTGACCCGTTGTTGTTGCTAGGTGGAGTGGCGCAAGGCCGATGCTCTCCTTCCCGAAACTTACTCGGACATCCTTCCGAAAGTCGGTGCTGTCATTCACACCCTCGGAACTCTCCTCGAGGACAAGAAATATAAATCCGCGTTGGCACACGGCGACCTCATTAGCCTCGTTGTGGCTATTGCGGGCGGAGGCGGCAACCCACTTAACAAAGCGCCACAAAGGCATAGCTACGAAGTGATAAATCGAGATTCTGGTACGTTGTTTCCTGAAACCGCCTTGGTAAGACGCCGCTCCAACGAATGGATTTTTTCAGCCCTTCGAGTCTGCGAAGCGTTCAAATCCAGTAAACCAGACCCTGAGGTCCCGCAAGTCCGTCCATTCGTTTACATATCGGCCGAAGACATATACCGACCCTTGATACCCGCGGGGTATATTGAGACCAAACGCGAAGCGGAGCAAAGAATAAACAAACTCCTTCACGACCACCCGAACCATCGTGGTGTATTCATTCGTCCAAGTAAGCCTCAATCTATCCTCTTACAAAAGCCGACAACGTGCTTACGGCCCACATTCTTTTCAAGGCCTCGTGTACCACGCGCATCACAGGCCGCTGACGTCCCCTCTTGCCGCGCTGATCGACCTGTCAGCCTCTATACATGCAAGCGTTCCCAAGGGCCTGCCAACCCCGTCTTCCCTGCTCCGAGCTGTAGGACACGCCTTCCCGTCTTCTCATGGTTCGCCGCTCTCCTCCCCCCTCCACTCGATCGCGAATGCACTCTCAATTCCGCCGATTCATGTTGAGCACGTTGCAGAAGCCATTTGCATAGCACTCGACCCTACAAAGGACGTCAGGGGTGTTATCGGCGTAAGGGAAATGAGGGAGCTCATTGGTTGGTCGGAAAAGGGTCAGGAGCCG
The DNA here is from genome assembly GCA_003316205.1 of Boletus bicolor. Taxonomy (NCBI): domain Eukaryota; kingdom Fungi; phylum Basidiomycota; class Agaricomycetes; order Boletales; family Boletaceae; genus Boletus; species Boletus bicolor. Next base: position 12,602 of record QFEM01014451.1, on the reverse strand, counting down.
CGCCTTGGACGTGCATAAAATGAGAGGCCTTCCCCGCAGGAAGGCGGATGTCAGCCATATGACTCGTGTTTGGTTTATGAACGCTATTTCGGGCATGCGACAGTTTCAGATGGCACCCTGCTCTGGGCGGTACCTACCATCTGCGACGTGGGGGTGTGATCTGATACTCCGCAGATGGGCCTATCGATGGACTGGCTGTCAGTTCGTGAACCAGTGCGAAGTTGTGCACCAAACTTACTCACGTAGGTCATTTTGAGTTCGGTGTTAACACTACGGGTCGAAGTTGCCATCTGAGGTCTTGTGGAGCTTCGTCCGGTGACCCGTGGTGTTGGCTTGGGTTTCCAGGACGTTTTCTAGTTGCGGTCGCGCGCCTCCTCCCTAATCCAGGCCGAGGTCCATCACGAGCTCCACATGTGCCGTCACAGGATCCTTTGGCCTTTTCTTGTCTGGATTTGGACATCCTTGGAGATGACTGACGCTCATGCACAAAGTTCTGGCAGTTGCCTTCAGTCACTGTTTCTGAGCGATCGCTTAACCGTGGGTAGAGCCTCGTACAAGGTTAACGTTTCTGTCTATGCACGCCAGAACGGAGACCCTAAACGGGAGAATTATTGTTCCGGCAAGACCACACCTGAGAAAATCACCCTTGGCCATACAGACATCAGACATCGAAGCATTCGAAACTACGATATCGGTGATTACACTTCATTATAAATCAACAGCGCCGCACTCCACCCAGACACCGGACAGGCTGCCAAACAAGTGGATCCGATTGGGTTCAATGACAATCCTCCCGAACCGAATCACACAGGGACTCACACGCAACTATAACTGGCGCAGCTTGTGCAAGCTCGCCAAGGGAATCTTTAATGAACTCTATGGATGCTCCTATCTAGAAGATCAGTGGGATGCATGATAGAACACGCGTCAACAGTGATATGAACCTCCCAGGACAGCGCGCCAGTCAGCCCTTTGAAGGACTCGATAGGGGTTCCAGTCGGACCTGTTCCGGGACAACTCTTCACAAGTCAGAGGACCAAAAAAGTAACGGCGAAAAGTCAAACACGCTCCTTATGCAGACAAGAGTATGTCGACTTTGAGAATCTGGAAACTGAGGTAGAGTAGACACGTACAAGGGAGTAAGGGCCTGGTGATTGATCATGTGTGCATAGATGGATGTACGTACTCTGACCACCACTCCAAGTAATGAGTGTGTATTCACATTCGATGACGTTGGAACTACCTCACGTCGTCAGCGTGTACACGGAACAGAGACTCGAAAAACACACGGGGTCTTGATGGTCAAGACGGTGGCTTGGATCGCAACGACACAGGATGCCAATGAAACATTATGATCAATGACTCTCGAGTCTTGAATCGTGTTTCTGCAAAGCGGGCTCATGCCTTTATACAATTGTACCGCGGTGACGAATGCCCGCAATGCAAGCTGCGGACGGCAGAGCGATGGTGAACACAAAAATACGACAGCGCACACACGTTGCCCACATTGCTGGTGAGAGGTGGTGATGCGTGAAAGGTGAAACTTTGCTAGGATGATGACATGAAGTAACCACCAAGAAAGCGCGCACATGGAAGGAAAGAGAAAAAGGAGTCCGTTTGTCTGAATACCGTGCAGGTCAGACGGAAAGTAGATTGAGACCTGCGAAACTCGTTGTGGATTGATCGCAAGTAACCGCTGCGGGCGAAACTTGGCAATACAATCGGCGTTGATATGGCGTTCCAGTGACTATGATTTCATTTTTTGGAACATCAAAGGAGCGTAGGGCCAATTCTGACTCTGAAGCAGTGGTCGTATGCCTCGGGTGTTTGCCAACTCAAAGACGGATGTTGTGAACTACGACATTTCGCAAACGAGTACGCTGTCGTAGAAATCGTCGGCGCAGTCGTGCAGCAAAGCCCACATTCCCTGGGTTATCGCTTTCTTTTGTCTGCAGAGGGTGTCCATAGTGAGAAGGCGCGGTTTTGCGGTTGCCCGTTGTTTGGGGTATGACAGATCAATTCCTAGCTGTCGGGCATATGACGGCCCTGCAGGGGTACGCCAGCTTGTCCAATCCCACCGACCAGCCCAACGTCCTCGCAGCGACTTTCTCAGCTCGCTCGACGGTCCTCTGTTCTTCATTCACATCATCAGGGTCACCAGAGCTTAGGCAATCGGGCTAGCGGCCGCTTATTATCAAAGTGCTTTGCCGAGCCGATCACACCACGGCGCCGTGCATTCCAACATCGTCTGATAGGCTACGGTATATAAACCTGGGCTGTTTCTGGGAACTCTTTTCCTCTTCACTTCATGACCTCTCTCTCCCTTGCCAAGTTTACTGCGTCTGCTATCCGTGCTGCACCTGTTCCTGGCACACGAACAATAGCGAACTCCGCCTCCTCAGGCAAGGCATTACCCTTTTCTCTCCATAGCCTACGTGCTGGAGTAGATGAGTGCAACAATGGCAAGATGCTACGTATGCTCATGTTTGGGAAGCCTGGCGCTGGCAAGGGCACACTTTCCTCACGACTCGTGAAGAAGTATGACGTATTGACGATCTCCACTGGTGACCTCTTGCGCCAACATATCGCCGAGGGGTCAGTAGGCTACTGTTTCGTTGCGTCCAAGGCACCGCTCACCTGCTTGCAGGACCCAAGTTGGTCGCCAAGCCGAAGAGATTGTTGCGCAAGGAGGACTTGTCCCTGACGACCTCATGCTCAAAGTCGCTACCAGCAAACTTGATGCGCTTCGCGATAGGGTTCGTTTAACCGATTGCATTTTCATTGCAGTGACCATTGACGCGTTCCACTAGCACTGGATCTTGGATGGATTTCCACGCACTCTAGGACAAGGTAAACTTCTCGATACCCATTTAGAGTATGTGAATGGACCCTTTTTCATGTTTATGCACCTCTGAACGACTGTACAGGGGCCAGAATACACCTCTGACATTGGTTGTGAACGTTGATGTCGCTGACGAGGTGATTCTTGGCCGGATATCCGACCGTTGGGTGCATCTCCCATCGGGGCGAGTGTACAACATGACCTACAACCCTCCCAAGGTGGATGGCTTTGACGACGAAACTGGGGAACCCCTGACAAAGAGACCAGATGACCGTCCAGTAAGTCGCTCTCTACACTGGATGGGAACACGAAGCTTAGGTATCATGCGACGCAGGAGGTCTTTTTACGCCGTTTGCAGCGGTTCTATGCCTCTACGTCACCCCTTCTCTCGTACTATGCCTCGAATCCCAAGTCTGCTCGTCTCGTCACTTTGCAAGGTGAAACGTCTGACGAGATTTGGCCGAAACTCGAAGCGGTCGTTCTGTCATCGTTCCCCAGCTTGCGGGAGTGTTCGCCACTACGTCGAGGTCGGTATAGCCTCAGCAACCCTTTCGTCTTGACAGATAAACGGTCGCCGAGAAGCCGAGCATTATGGAGTAATTAAGGGTGGCCATCTTGGAAGCGTTTGTTCGTTTGTTCGCTCGTATTTCTTGTCGAATACCATTGAGGCTAGTATGACCCTGGTTGTCCCATCCTGTACTGCTATATTTCACAGAAGTTGATAGAAGGGTCTGCCCCAAAGTTGCGGGGAAGACAGTACCCGACGGCGAGTGCCCAGAAAAGGATTGGCACGTTTACCTGCCAGCAGTTGATGCACACAGGCATACTGTAAGTATGATAGCCGTATCTTCCATTCCTGTGGCAAGCTGCGCCGCACCCCGACGCGAGTTGAGGCGGCAGCCTTGTCGCTGCATCCTCAAGGCCACATGCGGTATAATAGCCACATCTGTCATCGCCTTTCAACAATACTCTCTCTTTCCCGTCTCGCTCAGTCTCGATTCATGGCGCCGCTCACTACCACCACCTCTGTCTCCCCATTGCTTTTGCGCAATGCTGCGCGATCCGTCTGTAGCATCGTCCCGTACAACATGTCGAGAGACTTGGCGCCCTACTTGAACATATCCACTTCCGAAAAGAGTACTGCTCAGATCAAGCCTGTTCTGCGAATGCTCTTGTCCGGAAAACCATGTTCTGGAAAGGGCACCCTCGCCACCCGTCTTTCGAATAAGTACGACATTTCGATGATATCTACGGGCGATCTTCTTCGACAACACATTGCGGAAAGGTCGGTCATTTTCTTTGGCAAATCTGCGTGCCACAGAGTAATTGATTCTCGTCAGGACTGACATTGGGAGGCAAGCAGAAGGGGTCGTCGCTGCTGGCGGCCTCCTACCAGACGAAATGATGCTAGACCTGATTACATCTGAACTCGATACCCTCAAGGAGAATGCGAGTATCTTTTAGTCACCTTTATGTCATGTACCGTTTACACGTGCGTTCATAGAATTGGATTCTAGATGGCTTTCCGCGCACACAGCGGCAGGGAAGGTTGTTGGACGTTTTCCTCGCGTGAGTCGCGCAGCATTTGTTACAATATCCGGTTACTAATCTGATGTGTAGGAAACACAACATACCGCTTAATTTGATCGTGAATGTCGACGTCTCGGATGACCTGCTGTTTCAACGGATCTCGAGTCGCTGGGTTCACCTCCCATCGGGTCGTACTTACAGCACGTCCTATAATCCTCCCAAAATTCCAGGATTGGACGACGTGACAGGTGAACCCTTGACGAGGCGACCAGATGATAACCCAGTACGAAAACTCAGGTTTTCTTTGTCTGTACTGATCGTTCATTCTCTTTCCAGGAAACGTTTGCTCGTCGCCTCGAACACTACTACACGCAGACTTCGCCTCTCCTCTACTACTACGCCTCACGGGCATATTCCACGCGTCTCTTGGATCTGTACGGAGACTCGCACGCCATCTGGCCTTCTGTTGAGACAGTCGTGCGCGAGTCTTTCCCTGGTGTCCGGGAACGTGTTCTTCCCGGTCCACGAACACGACTCGGACAACCCCAAGTCAGGTTGCCATTACACGCGTCGTTGGCCATCGCAGACGGACTTTGCACTTCATAGAGACTTCGCTGGCCGAAGACCTCATTTTTATAAATCGAACAGACCCGGCTCGTCACGCTGACTTTTTTTTAACCCCTCATCCACTCGTTTGGCATCCAGATATACCATGGACGATCATTATTCTTATTTGTCAACGATGCTGTAGATTTATATATATCCCACATCCGTATCATAGTTGTACCCTAGGTGTGCATATTCAAGATTATTACGTTTGCTGTAGTAGTGCAACAAACATCAACTGAGATGATCAAGCTTATCAGGGATCAAATCGAACATACTTTTTTTACGTGATGGATCACTTGGCAGAATGGTCGCATGTTGTCATGATGCTCCGGAACTATCGATGAAACTATGTCCGCCCTTGGACCGTCGACGTCGAAATGTCATTGACATCCAAAACGAGCACGACCAAAAGCGGGGCTAGCCTGGAATCGACTACAAGAATCTAGGATCGTTCATTAATCATAAGGACAAGAGGTGGAGGCGAAACAGCTGTCGATACACTCGGTAAAGGATGAAAGATCGAACCATACAAAGCTCGTCGCAGAGGAATGACTAGGTGAAACAGTGTTGCGCAGGACTCGAGACAAACGTCCTGAAATCGTGAATTAATGGTAAAGATAGCAAAGACAACGACCAAGAAAAACATGACAGCAGGGGTAACACTTGAGTGTGTGCTCTAAGATATCGGCGACCGTCAGTACCTGTGTGAAGTAGAATTATGTAGACCCGAGACAGCGTCCCAAACGTGAACAGACAAGACCGGCGGAAGGCTGCCGGCAGCTCCATCGCTCGAGGTCACATTTCAATCGCCATTCTAGACGATTTCCCAGACTGAGGTCTCCAAGACACGGAATATCGTTGTGTCTTTGGAGTTCTCTGACCACCCGACGGTCTCTCTCCAGTTCATAGAGTTAGCCTCCTTCTCCCCAGCTCCGGCAAACAGTCCAAGATCATCGTCGGATATGCCGCGGAAGATGAGGAACAGTCTGGTGAAGACGCATGGGTCGGCAGTTACTGAGATATCGATAGCATTAGCGATCTTGGTAGGGGAGAGGAAGCGATATGCAATGTTCTTATGGGCAGAGAATGCATTTACGTTGTTACTGGAACGAGCCTGTTAAGAAACGGGGAAGGATGGGCGACTAGGGAAACATACTTGATAAAGTTAGTTCGTGCGTGCAAAGACATTCCGAGCTGGTCCAGCACGTTCATCAGGTGAGATATGAAGTCGCGAAAAGACATCGCGAAGCCATTCCGTGGTGCAATAAATTCGTTGGGATCAACCATTGCTGGGTCGGGTCTAGTAGGGAGAAAAGATGTCAGTGTCAGTGGAACACGTGGTCCGGACGATCACTTACATCGCTTCGTAGTACAAGGACGTCACAACCATTTCGCTCTCAAAGTGTTCAAGCGCGCCACCAGGATGTACTCGCAGGAAGTATTTGTGTTTATGTTCTCCTACGTTCTCGGCTGGTGGCCAAGCCAAGGCGAGCGACCAGAGGGGGTTTACTGTCAGGATGACATCGCAGTATTGTTGAGCAGGGGCGAGGATACTCAGGTGACATTTGGCCGAGGTAGGGCGGGCAGCGGTGGTAAGCTTGGTCATCACACGGGAATCGAAGAGAAAGTCGGGGGTGATGTCTGGATCTTTCATCTTTGTGCCGGTGAAATCGACGGTGTGTGTATCGCCGGAGTGTACGATGTTGAGTTTTCCCCAAAACATGCCATCGACGACAGTGCCATCCTCCATACGTGCCATGTCGACGTCATCCGCGGAGGAAACTGTAGTTTCAAGCGCGATATGCTGTCCCGGGACGAGTTCGAGGTTGAAGGTGGCAGGCATTTCTGTGACTGGCGGGGGACTGAAGAAGCAAGATGTCGTTACGCGGTGCGTAGGTGGCGGACGAGATACTTACGGAGGTGGACTGCACAAGCGTCAGCGGGAAGTCGAGGAGGAAGGGAGAAGACGCACGGTGGTTCGTCGGGTGGCGGAGGAGCGTCGCTGACGATCTCTACGCGGAGACCCTGCACGCCCATGATGGCGATCTGGTATGAATCTTCGCCAGTCAACTGTGTGCGTTGGTCCACGCGGACGAGGAACGAGATGAGTGTCCTGCTGCGTCAGAACGATCGTAGATAACGCACGTAAATATACGGTCCGGAGACTAATCGCTAGGTGTGATTCAGCGGGGAGGAAGTGAGGGAGATGTGGAGGGACGAACAGAGGCATGGAGAGAAGCAAATTCAGTAGGAACTCGTAAGCTAAAGATGGCATCTGGGGGAGGCTTTGTCCAGTCTCTGGCGACGGCCTCGAGTTCCTAACGGGGTGGGTCAGTGGAGAGAGGGGTGTGGTTGGGATGGGATCCTCACAGGAAAGCTTTGTGGCAGCTGGGGGGAGACATGAGTGAGCGCTAGGGAATAGGGAAGGGAGACTGACGACTCTGACGGTCTCCATGTCGCCGTACGCAAGGGTGAGGAGACGCTGCCTGGCGAGTGCCATATGGGACTGCCGCTCACGATACTCGCTGTCCTTGTCGCTCTTTTTGTTCTTGAATTTGTTCCAGAACGACTGGGAGGGCAGACTGGCGCTGGTGGATCTGACGAGGAAAGATAAGAGGAGGGAAGGGTATGAGCACGGAGGGACTTACGCTGGGGAGAGGAGCATGGCAGGACGATGGTGGTCGATGAACAGGCTGATTTTTGATAGCGCGCAAATGGGCAGACACGCGAGACAACACGAGGCAATCGCATCATCCAGTGTACTTTCTCCAACTATCCACATGCCTCCTCTACCCCGTCCGTTCACAGCCCCTCACCGACGTTTCTTCGTCTCCACCGTCCTCCTCTCCCGCACATGGCAGAACGAGACCCTCGTGGAGCTCCGCAAGGAGGCAAAAGCGCGCGGTCTGTCCACGTACGTTTTTCCCAGCTTTTTCGCACGAAATTGGTTTCCTGCTGACCTGCTTGTGATCATAATAGCAAGGGGAACAAATCCACATTGATTGCCCGCATCCAAGAATATGAGGAGAACAGCGCGTCTTCCACCTCTCCTCCTATACACCCACCCGGCGTGATTCGGAGCGCTTCAACCAAAGTTGTTCCCCCGGCACCATCCCAAAAGACTTCCCAGGCGGCGTCTCCTGGTATCCCGCTGGTCGCGCAACCTCGCAGTGCATCCACAAATTCCGACTTTCTGGCCATCAGATTGCCCGATCTCTCCAGACCCCCTCCCAGTGCGCCTGTCCAAGTCGTGAGTTTCATCCCCGGCTCTATTATATCGTTAATCTTTTTCCACCCATCTCCTATTTTCATAATATTTCACTACAGCCCTATGTGCCCGACTTCTGGAATTCCGCCCAACCAAAAGCTGTCGCTCCCTTAGAACCTGAGCTCCCCAAGTTGCATGTCGTCAGCGGGTCGGCGACTCATTACGACGGAGGGCCGACGTACAATCTTGAACAACATCAAGAAGATGACTCGCTGCCCGAAACCACTCAAGCGGATGACCCCCCAGCCAGCAGGGAGATCGGATTCTGGGCAGATTTTTGGGAGAGTCTGGGGCTTCCGAGATCGTTCAGCGCCCGTCGCCCATTATCCAATTTGACTGCGCAGGCAGGAGAGGACAAATTCCAGACTCACTCGAGACCGTTGACCGATGAGGAAATGAAAGGGTTGTACGTCCTCCTTGGCATCATTGGAGGGTCGTGGTTGGCTGGAGGGCTCGTGAATCGACCAACGGCCGTCGCAGAGGAACATGACATACAGAACCAGCACTAGAACGTTCACTCCTTTCGTAGAATTGCGGACAGACATCGAGACCTCGTGACTAGTTACCTGCGTACCGTTTGGTTCAGTAATTCGCCGTTTGTCAACCTGACCTCCCTGGACGAAGCCCATCTCGCCTGATTCATTACCCACCATTTGCAATGCTCAAACACTCGCAGTGTTCCGAATAGGATTCGTCATCAAATTTCCGTCGAGAATTAATTGTCGCCAGCGGGCTTCGTACCGCCCATAACTTGTCAGATTTCATCAGTTGATGACGCGCTTTCTGGCGCGCCGTTGCCTCGTCTCCGACAAATATTCTTCAAAGGTCCTCGGATTCCCTGCCCTTCCAATCTCGACGTCTTTTGATCCATCCATTGTCTTCTTCCCGATTACCGCACCGTCATCAACAGCTTACTTACCTTTTCTAGTTCGAACGTGCGCTTCCGAGTTCCGTTGGGCTCATCACTGGTCCCAGTCAGCCTCCTGGCTCACCAAGATAACAAGTGGTATGCATAGATTGATCTCATGTGTAACCAGGTAACTTCCAGCATGAGTTACCATGGTTACTTGCATCGGCCTACCGTAGTAGGAATAAATACTTTACAGCAATATCTCAAGTATACAATGTATATCATACTGAAGTGGTTACGGGGGGTGGTGTGTTCGATGGATTGGTAGAGCTGGCAGACACGTTTCCGGTACCGCCATTCTTTCCTCGCCCCCACCTTACGGATATTCTTTCCCCGTCAATGTCAAGACCATGTGTCCAAGCTTCTGCAGCCCGCTCTGCAGATGTTCGGTCCTTGAAATTGACAAACGCACACCTTTGCTGGCATCAGCTGATGGCGCCGGGACAAAAAAGTAGATACACACCTCGACTTTGCTACATGAACTACTGACTTGAGCTCTGATGAAGGGACGTGAGGCAGCGAGTTCACGACAAGCGTCCGTATCTCTGCTTCCGTCGCGGAAGCAGGAAGCGATGATAGGAATAACGACATCTGGGATCATAAGTATGCTGGATGGTAGATCCGAAGCGGAAACATACAATGGACTGGTCTTCTGGAGGCTTGAGCCCCTGCGCTACAGCATGGTTCGCCATGATTTTTCGTGCAACGGGGTCGTTCTGACCGTGATAACGGTCTTTGATACTCTGGTGCGAGAGTTCGTTGTCCGGTGGCTTCTCATGTCTGCACAACAAGTCAGTCATTCAAAGTTCGTCGTAGGTAATGGTACACACCTATACGGGCATTCGGCCCCTCGCTTACATTCGCCCTTGACAAAGAATGAACATATGTGCGGCCGGTTACGCTTGTAGTAAGGATTTGTGCGAGCCAATTCCTTTAGCATCTCCTTGCCTGCAGAGTTCGCCCTGCCGCCCACTTGCATCATCGACGTGGTACCATCTTCCATCTACCCGCGGACACGTTGAGGCTATACTTTAGAACGATGACATCGAAGAAGGACCGTACCTTGTTTTCCATGTTTTGCGCGTAGTACTCGCGGTTGATGTCGCTCGTTGGAGCCTCACTCTGGACAGCCAACGCAGTATCACGAACTTGGGTCGGTAGGCCGTACTCGAGATCCAACAGACATGTCTGACAGACGTTCTTGACCTTGGCACACGTTTGGCAGATGACGGTGGCTTTGTAACGGGCGCCTGAACCGGGGTTCCAACGGAAAACAGTGAATGGACGTGCGCAGGTGCCACACGAACGGCCAAACTCTTGTTTTGACTGACGAAAACACGTAAACATCGGGGTGGCATGTAGGAAACGAATGGCGTACCATTCTAATGAAGGGATTGTCACCCAGACCTATTCCGCAGTGTCAGCCTGAACTCGGTGCATATATGAGACTGGAGCAACCGTACATGTCTCGCAGAGAATTGGAAACTCGCTCTGCTCCCAGCCTGCTTTGTTGAGATCGGCCTTGGGCATGGCTTTGATGAGAAATGGTTTCGAGGAGGACTCGGTTCAAAATTGGAAAGATATACGCTGACTAATTAACCCCTGTTTGGTCCATGAGTGTGCTACATGTATGTGATGATCAACGACAAATTGAAGGGCAACGTGGATGCGGTGACGATGACCTCTCCGCCTTCCTCCACTAGCTCTGATACCTTCTTCTCCAGGTTCGGCCGGGTCGCCTCCTCAAGCTGGGGAGGAGCCTGGAAGTATATCTGTCTCGTTGACGTTGACAAAGAAGGCTTCTTGATTTGACTGCACATCCATGTCGTCAGCATGTATGGAAGCAACGGACACGATGCAAGGTTCTTACATGGTCTGCTTCTCCGTCAACATCTCAATCAGCTGTTCGACGGTCCACTCTCGATTTATTGATATCTCCAAGGCCTCCCCACCGCAAACCGGACAGTGCTCACGCCTCTCGTGCTCGAATGTATACGAGTACACACCCTCAGTACCGATGAGCATGAAGTAATTATTGAGATATGCCGCAGAACTAGTTGCGATCTTGAATGCTTCGTTACAACATGATGCTGAAATCACGATGAAAAAAAGGAAAAGACGGTCCTACTGGATGAACGCACCAGCGATAATGGCGTTTGTTGATGCTATGGCAGGTATCACGTTCTTGACAACACCTTGAGTGAGTGACCAAGTCACCCCTTCGATCTTGAACTCCTTAGCTCGTGCAGATGCGACAGTGTACAACCAGCCGATATGTTCGGGATCATCAGTGTCAAGCTTCTTCTCTGATAAAAGGTCAGACAAAGAAAGGGCACGATCATCAAATAAACTAACCCCTGTGTACTCTGGGCCACTCGAGTACGGATGCCCATTCAATGCAATGCTCTGGAAGACGCGGTGTATTGGCAATTGTGCAGATAGGGAATGTCGTGGGCTTGTTTAGCATGTCGAGCGAGCACTCATAACAGGACGACACGGTGGGAAGAATGACGCGGGCCTGACCCTTGAAACCTATGATACATGTCGAAATCTTAGTACATGGGGGGACCATCGTAGCTGACCTTCTGTGCCACCGTCGATGAGAGGTTTCAAACTCTCTGGGTTCTCTGGATCGACCAAATTAACAAGCGTTGCGTTGATCCACCGACGCGCCTCCACGGAGTCAAGGCCGCAAATGACAAGATTGAATTGCATGTAGTAGTCATCACCTTTGTCTTGAATCTTTCCAAAGTAACTATGTCGGACGTGCAGCAGGAACCATTATCGCGGGAGTCGTGTACTCACGGAGTGACCTTCACACCCGGCACTCGCTTCATAACATACTCGGCCGCGACGATGGCTTTCGCTTTGCCGACATCGGCCGGTCTGTTCATTGCGTTCAGCATGCAACATCACGTTAAACGCCAGGATATACGCGCACCTGAATAGAAACTGACGATTAAGGTTGCTGATATCGATGGTGTCCATGTCGATGACGTGAATATCCTTGAACCCTGTCAACGCAAGGTTGGCTAGAATCTCGCAACCCAGCCCGCCAGCGCCAATGACTAGGATTTTGCACTTGTTCCTAAGGAAGTCCTTGACCTGGGATATGTAAGAATAGGCGCGCAGACTTGCGCAGGCCGCCATACCTCACCACCAGCCAAGAAAGATGGATCTGTTCGTGGACCTGGCCGATCTAGGATTTGGTCAATGTGAAGGTAGCGATCCTGCCAGTCGCTCGAGGTTGCTGATCCGTTGACATGCAACGAGTTGGTTGCCATCAATGGGCTGAAGTAATGTCTAAGGAATGTCTACGACTCGGAATAATCCTTGAGTTATCCGTTCTACGCCTTGCACGGAGAGCCTCCTCGCGATCGAATGTATGTATTCGTTACGTAAGCCTACCTGTCCTATTAGTGCCACTTCATATACGAACTCGA
>QFEM01014425.1:0-25472 GCA_003316205.1 Boletus bicolor | reverse complement strand
TTGCATTCGGTGCAGGGGCAAATGCGGCAGTGACACCTGCCGTTGGCTTTGGTGCGTCAGCCTCCGCAGTGGTGCCGGCGGGATCGTTGTTTACGATGGGGTCTGCACCACCCGCGGAAGGAGCGGGTGGCAGGCGAATAAAGGGGCTTCCGCGACGCGGCGGGAGACGGTGACGACGATTGCGAACGTGGCGGTAGATGAACATAGAACGATGCCTCCGGGCTACTCCTTTCTGTTTCGCTCTGAAGATGGACGAATGTTTGATCCCCTCTCATTCTTGCGCCACCCCCATCGCATACATTGATGTTAACATCAACGGTACGACTTTTGAAAAAGCATGCGTCCTTTTGTAGTTTTCGCTCTCATCCATCTTATATCGGGAGTTCTTGTCTCTAGACGTTCTCTTTGGGAATCTTGGGATCGTTGATGCTGCGCTCCAGGTGGCTGACGGCCACCACTCATTCGTACTAGTACTCCTGATTTCTCTTTACTCTCCATTCGCAACCTCGAGTCATTTGCAATCTCCTCGCATATTGTCTGGTGCTCACATACTTACACAGGAGGCTGAAGGCCCCGTAGATTCAAGTTGCATAGTCTCCCGCATCACATTATCAGCCTCGCATACATACTACCTTGTTGTCTTTCCTCGTTTTCTTCTCTCTTTAGGTAGATACGTTTCTAATGTGCCATCATGCTCTGTCGTGCGCTGTCCAAGTCTGCAATACACCACATCATTGTCCCCTTCTTATACTTGTGCCAGTGGGTGGCGACGCGCGACGCGTCTGATATGATACTCTTGCCAGATTGGACATCACAGCATTGAGAGAGCCAAACGCCTGAACGCGTGCCCTGTCGTGCATCATGCCTCGCGAAATCGTGACAGTCCAACTCGGACAATGTGGAAACCAAAGTGGGCCCCTTCCTGTTCCCAACATCTTCAGCCGTCATCTAACGCGAGTGTGTCCATCTACCGCGCCTGCGCTTGCACTCACGGCTGTCGTTGCATAAAAAAAATTGAATGACGATGATAACGATGGTGAATGCAATCAAGTGGGTTCCGTGTACTGGCAACGACTCTGTGCCGAACACGGGATCAACAAAGAAGGCATTCTCGAAGAGTGGGCGACGGAAGGTGGCGATCGCAAAGACGTGTTTTTCTACCAAGCGGACGACGAACACTACATTCCGCGTGCCATTCTCGTCGATCTCGAGCCTCGAGTACGTCGCCGTGTTCCCCTTCCCGTGTTTTGCGCCTTGTTGGACTAGACTTGGTTGAACGTGACGTCGACAGGTGATCAACAATATATTGAGCTCGCCATGGGCGAATTTGTATAACCCGGAGAATATATTCATGTCAAAGGATGGCGGAGGGGCGGGGAACAATTGGGCGCACGGGTACGCGTCGGGGGAGAAGTTGTACGAGGAGGTGATGGAGATGATCGATAGGGAGGCGGAAGGGAGCGATTCACTGGAGGTACGTACGCATCAAATCCTTTCTTCGTGCGCTGGGTCGTCCCTAGTTCCCGTGGTCATACTCACCGACGCATTACCTTCTCTTCAGGGTTTCATGCTCATGCACTCCATCGCCGGCGGAACGGGCTCCGGTTTTGGCTCGTTCGTACTTGAGCGACTGAACGACAAGTTCCCCAAGAAGCTCATCCAGACGTACTCTGTCTTCCCCAACGCACAAGAGGGCGACGTCGTTGTTCAGCCGTACAACTCTCTCCTCACGCTCAAACGACTGACGAACCACGCGGACTCGGTCGTCGTGCTCGACAATGGCGCGCTGTCGCGGATAGCGGCCGATAGGCTGCACGTACAAACGCCCACGTTCGATCAGACGAATCAGCTCGTGAGCAGTAGCATCTTTATTGTCGTCGAACGTGGACGGCGCTGATCTTGCTCTTGTTTGTGCGGCAGGTGTCGACGGTGATAACTGCGAGCACGCAGACGCTGCGTTATCCTGGTTACATGAACAATGATCTCGTGGGCATCATCGCGTCCCTCATTCCAACACCTCGATGCCACTTCTTGATGACGTCTTACACCCCATTCACGAGCGACCAAATTGACAAGGTCGGTTCGCAGTCATACGATCGTTTTTCGGGCTCCCCCCCTACTCACCGCGGGTAATTCCTAGGCGAAACCCATCCGGCGTACGACAGTTCTAGACGTCATGCGCCGTCTGCTACAGCCAAAAAACCGCATGGTATCGACGACACCCAGCAAAACCGCCTGCTACATCTCCATCCTCAACATCATCCAGGGAGACGTCGACCCGACGGATGTAAGACGGGTGACCCATCCTCGATATATCCGTTCGATGCGCTGATCATGTGTGGTCGCTGCGACTCTAGGTACATCAATCGCTGCTCCGCATACGGGAGCGACAGTTGGCCAACTTTATTCCGTGGGGGCCTGCATCGATACAGGTGGCGTTGACGCGCCGGTCGCCGTATGTGACTACGAACCATCGGGTGAGCGGACTGATGCTCGCCAACCACACGAGCATTGCTTCCGTATGTCTTTTGTCTTTCCCCGTTCTCTGCTCTCGCCCCAAAGGGGGTCGGGGGTATTCGGTGCTGAGATCGAGGTTGATCCCCCGTCGTTGCAGCTGTTCAAGCGTATGTTGGACCAGTTCGACCGTCTCAGAAAGCGGAATGCGTTCTTGGAACAGTACAAGAAGGAAAAGATGTTCGAAAACTCTTTGGAAGAGTTTGACGACGCAAGGTGAGGGAGATGCGGTGTCTTTCGCTTTATGTCTCTTGACGTCGTTCTCCAGAGCCACGGCAGAGGAATTACTCAAAGAGTACAAAGCTTGCGAAAGCGCAGATTATATCTCATATGTAGGTCCTTCGTTTCCACGCGTTTATCATAGTTGATCATATTGCCTCCAGGGCGCACAGGAAGAAGGATCATAAAAATGTATCCAATGACCACGGTATTCTTATTGTATCACCACCTCACCTTTACTTCTTGTACTCCGTTTTATTAGTGCTCAGACAGCATGCTTGAAAGAAGTACATTGTAGGATGGGATCTAAGAATGACAACGAATAAAGGTAATGTGATAGCAATCTACGGCGGTATACTGTCGATATTAGACGACGATAGAGGAGGGGTCAAATTACGACTTCTTTGGCCCCTCCATCTTCTTCCCAATGTCTGCACCTGGAGCCGAATATCAATTCCTTCCATGCCAGATAAGACAGAGGACAATACGTACCGCGAAGTTTGACTCCCAACGCCCTCTCCATCTTGGAGAGAATTTGGGGATTGGGGATAGCCTTTCCAGACTCGTAATCCTGGATGACAGAGGGCTTTTCATTGGTCTTTTGAGCGAGATCCTTCTGTGTCAGTTGTTTCTCCATACGAGCGGTCTGGATGGCCTATGGCACACGTAAGTACGTGAGTGACCTTTGAAAGATTACAACGTATGGATGGGGAGGAATACTCACCTTGCCGACAGAGGCATTGACCTTGGCAGGCGGCGCGACCTCGTTATCGCGATCAAGTTTCGCTATTCTCTGGTGATCAGGGCCTAGGGGAGTGCTATGAGCGAGACGAACATGGCAGGGTAAGCGAGTAATACGCACCGGCATGCGCCTTATTCCCACCAGCAGTGACTTTCTTGTCTGTCGCAACGACGGCACCGGTTCGACGTGCCTGCACCAAGGGATGTGAGTGATCCTAAGCAACATCACAAATCAGCTTACGGCTGCGGAGAGAGAAAGAGGATGAGCGAGGGTACGAAAGCGAGCAGTGCCCATGAGACCTACCATTCAGATCAGCAGCGTTGCGGGCAACTTTTGGGGCTTTGGCCCTGAAGCCAATGACGGTCTTGTTGTCCCAGTCGGCGTTTCCATTCATCGTGAAAGTAGAGCCTGGTGTGGTAGTGGTCGAGACGAAAGAGAGGTTTGTTTTAATTGTTTAGTCAGTCTGCTAGTAATAAGCTCGGCGACTAACGTCACGCTGTCACAGGGTGCGACCGATGACTCATGCTAGCCAATAACCCCTGTCGAATCGAATGGAACATTTCATTTCCGCATCTCTCAAGGGGACAAGCTAATGCAACTAATAAAGTTGTAATTGGAAGGACCGACCTCAGTGCATTTGAAAGCCTCGACTTTGTACTCGGTCGTCTGGCAGCATTACCGTAACTCGTTCTAAACGGACTTTTCATCTGAAAGCCGCGTACTGTTGTGAGCAGTGAGCAACATTGTGGCATGTCCGAGAAAATGCGAAATGAAAGTCGTGAAAAATAGGCGGTAATTAGTCCCTCCGTAGTTCACACGGCCGCGAAGCAAAAGACCAGCGCGAATTTTCTCCTGGTGTAGTCTGAACCATGCCCAACGCATCACTCAAACACGCTGTCTGCTTCGCCGTCGGTGCAGTCGTCGGAGGCGGCGTCGCGACAGTTGTGTCCTCCCGCAAGCTCATTCCCGCCCCACCACCAGCCGTCATCGATCTAGACCAGAAGGGAGACGCGAAAATATCGACTACCGTGGCCACTGTACCCACAGTGTCTGCGGTACTCAAGTACGGGCACCCAGGTAGGTGTCCCCAAGTCCGCCCGGCGAAAGACGAGGGTGGGGTGATTGACTGGTCCGTGCAGGACCGGTCCCGGATCTACTCGTGCGCAAGGCTTATACAGCTGCGTACGATAGACGACTGCGTCATCCTGCCTGGGTATGTTTCTCCCCGCACGTCCTTCTTCCCTGTCCCTTGATACAAGCGCGTCATGCCTTGCTTTCAGACAGCCGAACACCTCACCCTCGCCTCGCTGGGCAAATCTGCCATCGCGCCGGCCTCGGAAGACGAAGCGGGCGACAGGGCGCGGTCGACCTTTACCGAAGACGACTCGTTGCCTACCATGTTCCGTGCGAAGCTCCAAGACTACTTCAAGAGCGGATACGATCGAGGACACATGTATGTTATCCGGTTTGACGCGTTCGTGGACGGGATGATGACGACCTTGGGTAGGGTACCCGCTGCAGACGCAAAAGTCTCTCAAGAAGCAATGAACGAGACATTCTTGTTGTCCAACATTGCACCCCAGGTCGGTGTAGGGTTTAACCGTCATTGTACGTTTCACATCCCCCTTAGCTGCGTCGAAAATCTTGCCTTGACTCTTTCCCTGACTCTTTCCCTGACTCTTTCCCCCTTAAACAGACTGGGCTTACGTCGAAGACTGGTGTAGAAGGCTCACGAAATCATTTTCCGACGTCTACGTCTTCACCATCCCACTTTACCTTCCTCACAAAGATCCAGACGGCAAGTGGCGTGTCGTACGTGTCCCATCTGTCCATCTCTTTCTTCCACTCTGAACCACTCACTCATCCCTATCATCGCGACAAAAAAAAAGAATTATGAAGTCATTGGCTCCCCGCCCAACATCGCAGTACCGACCCACTTTGCAAAGGTCGTCCTCGCATCAAGACCGCCCTCACCCTCGACGCCCGACATCCACGAAATATCCACCGGCGCATTCGTCCTCCCAAACACGATCATCCCAGACGAAGCACCCCTCGAGAGTTTTGTCACGCCAGGTACGATCCTATACCTTTTTTTTTGTTTCCGCCGACACCGTCTTTTGAAACTCACTCGCGCTCTAAATCGTAGTGGATACCGTCGAACGTGTCGCAGGTCTCACTCTCTTCTCCGACGCCCTCAAGAACACCTCGAAACATATCTGCAAGACCACCAAGTGCGAGGTGATCGTGCGCCGTTTCGACGAGGCGCAGAAACGGCCGGGGATGAAACGGTCGGTGTCTGCACCGCGTTAACATGTCGGCGTATAGTTTTTTTTTTTTTGACGTCTTCCCTTCACGACGCGCTGATTTAGACGTTCGCGTGTGATCGGAGATCATGGGACGTCGTTTGCATGTTTTGATCGTACATCCGTGAATCGGTTCGGTTAACATCGCTTCGCCAACGATCATGCTTCGACGTCCAGGGAAAGAAACAGGGTAGTGACGATTTGGATGCATCAAGCAGCACATATATATTTACTTGGACAAGACCTATTATATATATATCGGAATTGAAAATCCATAGACACAGAAAGGGAATGTGGTGTGAAGGAAAACGAGCGATGCAATTGCAAGAGCCCGAGAGTGGGATAAACAACAGGAAGAAAAACAGTCAACGACGAAGATCGTGTAGGAGCAGAAGTCGATTTTGTATAGGAGATGACGATGCGGTATACAATTTATATCAGAGAGGATACCCGATGAAAGCGAACATGTGATGCATTCCCCATAGATCGAATGGAGAGCAGCAAGAGAAGAGAGAAAGGAAAACAGCGATATGAACGTAAACCATTGAGGTTAAATGCAAGGAATCATATCAGGCATACATACGTCTCAAAGAAATGCCTACTTGCCTACGAGAAACGCGAAGGGATGAGGAAAATGTGTGTCTATATCTCCAAAGGCTCGTGCGTGCGTGCCTCGAGGCCACTTCCACGAGCCTGAACTTCCGTGTTTGTCGCCCTTCGTGGTCCGAATCCGCCGATCCCAGGGCCGCGTGGCTGTCTCACGACACCACTACCACCCTCGCCGAAGCTTCCATTAATCGAGCCCATTACGCTGGAGGGAAGGCTTGGCACCGGAGGGATGGCGGAGCTCCCAAAGCTGCTGCTGAATAAGGACCCAAAGCCTCCTGGAGAGCGACGAGACGGGGAAGCGATGGTGGCATAACCCTCTCGAATGTTCCCATTGGACGCACGTGTGGTAAGGCGTGGCGCTTGCGTATGCAGGGTCTTCATGTCGGGCATCGATTTTTTCATACGGAGGGTGTTGGCAAGCTGAGACTGGGAAGAAGAAGCCGAAAGGTATGCGGAAGGGGCGCGCGATAAAGTGGGAGGCTGGGTTCTCTGCATTTTGATTGACATAAGTAGACGTAAACATAAGCGAGGGGAAACTTGCCCTGTTAGGATCAATTCGGGTTACGACGGCGTATCTCTCTTCGCCTTCGCCGACCGAATAATGATACACGCCTAGTTTCTGCGCAATCAAATGAACTACCCTTCTCTGCTTGGGGGAAAGCGTCCGCGAGAACGCGAGTTCATCCCTCATGCGGTCATCCTTGAAAAGGAGGATCCTAGAGTAAATCTCGAGAGTCGAGGGGTCGTTCAAGTCCAGCTCGTTAGACGGTGACGCTTTTTCCGACGGATTCGGCGTTGTCGGTGCCACAGGCGGAGAAGTCGGAGGGTTGAAGCCCTGCGAGATCGGAAGCGAGGGCATAGGCGGCGGGGAATACTGAGGTTGTTGATATGCTGCTCCAGTCGAAAAAGAACGCTGAGGGGTAAAAGTTGGGGCAGCAATGGGCCCAAAGTCGTCATACGATTGTTGAGCCGCCGCTGCCGCAGCCTGCTGTTCCTTTTCCAACTGCATTGAGCGCATCCGGCGGATGGCCTTTTCTCTCTCGATACGCTCCTTTTCACCTGCCTGCAAGACTTTTTTGTACTCCACGCGGAGCTTGCGACCCTGAACATCGAAACCGTTCAAGGCAGCCACGACCGCATCTGCGTCCGCAGCTTGGCGGAAGTTGGCGAACGCCAGGCCACGGAACGAGCCCTGTTGATCGAGATGGTAATTGAAAGCATATGGGGTAGGAATTGACAAAGATGCCTAGAAAGGATGGGTTGATCAATGTATCAAGGACCAATTACTGGAAATGGACTTACGATGATATCAAGGAGCGTTTCACGTTTCACGTTGAAAGGTATGTTCTTGATGACAATAGCAGTGGGTATAATTTCGTCATCGGGATTCTGGCCAGGTGTGGAAGGAGCCATGGAAGGGACGAGATGACCCATAGGGGGGGAGCCACCAGAGGACGAAAAATCAGAATTGTTGTTGGGTGAAAGAGGTCGATTTTCGGGGACGATCGCCGAGTTATCGAGCCATTGCTGAGGGAGTAAAAATGAGACTAGAAGAAAGGGAAAAACTTGAGGCGAGATAGACGCACGGTGGGAAGGCCGCCACGGAGAGGCTTCATCTTGAGCGGGGAAGGGCTCATATTGAGGGGATTGTAGGGAGACTGGGCCGAGATCGGAGGAGATGTAGTGAACTGGTACTGCTGTCTGCCATTTCCTAGGGCTGAACCATCATAATCGTAAGGGTCGTTGAGACGTTGCTGGGAGGGTTGGGTGTTGAGGGACAAAGAGGAGATGTCGGGCGTTGGGGAACTTGTCATGATGGAAGCCTTGTAAATTTTATACCGCAGAAAGCCTTTGAAAACCACTCGTGAACAGGAAGAAAGAGAAGAAGAAAAAAAGATCCAAAGGGAGAAGGAGAAAAGCGTACAAGAAGGTGTTGATGAATTGAGAAAGAGGCCTTGTCTTTGGAGAAACTAATAAACCAACGCCCCCACGCCACCATGAGTCTTGAATCAAATTTTATACATTTTTACGCTCGACCGTCACTCGCAATTGTCAAGTTACTATCTAGTCGCTCCTTCCTGCAAGACGTCGTTGGTTTACAGCGTACTGTGCGGTGAACAAGAGCGGCGGTGATCGCGATCCAAAAAGTCTTGGATTGTCGAGGTCTAGCTGGGCGATCACAGATCTGTGGCAAGGTGTCTGATTCAAAACAAAGTTCTCGGTGGTGACGAGTGTATCAAATCCTGCGACAGGGGGGGGGCCGCATCCATGGTTTCCACTGTCTGGGCCTGGCCAAGGACGAGTTCTGATCGACAGGACAAGCGCCCATCACCAGGCCCGAATCTGCGACAGGAACTCGAGAATTTGCGAAGCGACAACGGCGGTGCCGAGCATCGTCCGAATTACTGTACCACAACGTCGAGCTAAACCATCCAATAAAGGGTTATTAAATACAATCAATAACGAGCGAGTACATAAACAACATTAGAAGAACCCTTTTTCACGACTGCCCTGCTATCCAGCTCAGGGTCTTGATCATGATTCATAGAATGGAAGCTTCCCGGCAGCAGCAAAGATTAAAAAAATTCGAGGATACCAGCTCCACAACTCCATGGTTACATGCCTGTTGCCGCTGGCTCTGGCAGCGCTAGAATACTATCCACGTCGACTGCAAAGTTGAAACACGAAGAGTCGTCCCAGGGCCCCCGTACTCTCTTGGTCGGACTCCAAGTGAGGGAAGAGGTGGGAGTCGAGTCACCGCTGCTACTTGGCCGGCAAATAGCAGCTAGCTCGAGAGAGAGGGGGGAGACGAGGTGGTCAGGACTTGCCTGCCGCCTCCGTGGTGCTGGAGCGGGACCTCGCGGGAGTGACGCTTCGGGTCGGAAGACGGGGCGAGGGACGGATGGAAGGGTATGTTTGGGCTGGGAACGGGGTGGGAGAGGTCCTTGGAAGAGACGGAGGGAAGAAGGAGGTCCGCGACGACGCATTATGAGTATGACCAAGCAGAAAAAGAAGGCAACGATAGTGCTGTTCCGATATTCGGTCAGATGGGGATAGTAAAAGAAGATGTGAACCCGCACCTCGATTTTATCGCGGTCAGACAATAGATAGGAATCTGGAATCAATCCAGCCAACAATGAAAGCTCTGAGTGGAAATGAGTGGACGCTCAGGCAGAAGTCACGGACGTCAACGACGAGCGTGGACGGTCGCACAGGTACGTACTTCCTGTCTTTTTGGGCAATTCCAATACACATCCATTCACAAGACAGCCATCTCATCTCATCTCGTCTCTTGACATACCACAAACTCAGCTTACTGTATTCGAACGGTGCACGATCGAAATGCAAACAGAATACATTGAGAAACGGGACAAATCTACGGAAGCTACTGTGTAGGCCATTCAAAGGTTGTATGTGAACACAGAAGCGAGTAGTAATCACAAGCGACCAACTTCACGAAGAGTTGTCGAAGGGACGATAGTGTTTCATGAGCTGGGTTTTGTACACTGACAACAAAATATCTGAGCTTGCCAGAAAAGACACAACAAAGCGTGCGCTTGCCTTCTGGGTCATTCCAAAGTCCGGCAGCATCGGCATTCAAAGGGGAAGCATTGTTTGGCTCTACAACCATGGCGGGTTAATCTTGACGGACGAACGAACAAGAAGGCTGCTCACCTCCCAGCAATGACTGCAAAGACAAGAGGACCGTTTGTACACTATAAACAGCAGACCACTTGTCCTAGCGCCCCGTTTTAGCACAAAGACCACAGCACTCGACAGGATACGTGCCTGTAGAATGTCCAGGCAGATAGCACCACTCTGGATGTCTACATTCGGGTGGTAACATGGCGTGTCGAATTTAATGGCAGGAGCGGTGTAAGGATAGTTGCTAGGGAATGAGATCGAGATGCGGAACGTCAATCCAGCGTAGATCTTTGTCACAAGTCAGAAATATGCTCAGGGATCCATGGCAAAGACGAACTGTTCCAGCGGCACCCTCGATCGTTCCAGCCCATTCGAAAAGATTCGAGTCGTTCTTGGGAAATGCAGACTATCAAAAATTAGGTATTGCAAACTTGGTGTAGGACGAATGTGTTACGAACAATGCCAGGGGAAGAAGACATCTATCCGGTGGCAGTGAGAATTGGAGGAGGCTGATCCGAGCAGACAACGCACCATGAGCGACATAAGCTCATTACTCAGACTACACATCGCTCGTCAATCACCGTACACATGCGGGCCAATAAATCAAATCTTACCGTTTCGTCACGCTGCCTGGACCATCGGCAGTTGAACCGGGAGCAGCAGACTTTTGAAAAGTTCTTGAAGGAGCGAGCGAGGACGTGATCTGGTCCATTGTTTCGTGAATGCGGCGCGCGGTGATACAAGCGATCAAAAGTACAACAGGTTGGAAGAGAAACTATACGCAAAGACGCGCTCATCACGTGACACAGGCGCCGCGGAGATCTAAATTTAAAGATGACTAATGCGATCATAATGTGACTGATCCCAGGACTGCGACATCGGCAGATTGGTCATGCGCAGGGGTTGGCTCGCCGCAGGCGGGCCGAAGCTCGGCAAGGGGTGGATTGCCAGATGTGGAAATGACCACCCAAGGAGTTGCCGCTCGGCACACCACCTGGGCCACAGAAAATGTGAGCGGAGTGTAAATTTGAGCGCTAATACGCGTCACATTCACCGTCGGACTTTCAAGATAGGTCGATAGGTCGATCGGTCGACCAATCGACCCCTGCGCATGGCGGTGCTCCCGCGACATCGTCTATAGAAACAATGGAACAACACGCTCTGGCAATCCTCGAGCTGAACGATCTATGGAACTGGCGTGATACGAAACGGATTCAAGCATCAGGAAAACAAGGTGACAAATTTCAGGTCGCCATCCCTAAACTTTTATACTTCCTAATTGTGGAATCGCAATGATGAGGTGGTGAGGTGCTGGATCATTTCTGGAAACAACTCGGGACCTGTGACGAAAAACTGAAGAGAAATAGTCGGTCAAAAACTTTAATCATTCAATCGTACAGGCTCACTTTCGTTCGTCACAGTCGAAAGTCTGAAAAAGGAGAGTTTCGTCTCGGCTCAGAAGTCTTTCGAGCTGTTGTTTCAGGGATTAGATCCCAAAAGCGTCAACTTCAAGCCTGTGTTAGACATGGCAGCGGAGTTCTTTACTCATCTTGGTGTCGCATGTGAGTGAGTAATACTACCCAATCGCTTTTAGACGTTTGACGACATTAATGCGGTAGTCATGAATACAGGAGGGCGAAAATTCGGGACAAGTCCTGCGTTTTCTGTCAGTGAAGTCGTCAACGAGACGAGCTCCTTCGGCAAGTCAACGAGGAAGGGGATTTTGGAACAAGAAAGTAAGAGCTCTTAAAGGCATTGGTGCGCACATATTCATTTCGGCGCCATACCATCCTATTTATCGCCGTACCGAGCAGTCATTTAAACGTGATGGGGAATGCTGTCTGTTGACTGGCACGAAATTTGGGCTTTTCAATAAATCTGGAATTTTTCCTGTTCTCGCGCACATCATTCTAAATTCTGTACACGAAAAGGTTTGCATCGAACTATTGCAATCACCACTGGTTTCCTCATAACTTTCATTTAGCCGGACACTCTGAGGTGTATAGCTATGTTTGCCGGTGCCGCCGCAAGAGATGACGTTGTGAGCCATCTGAATAACATTGGCAATGCCATGAATATGGAGCAAAATGCTCGTAGCACGTATGATCAATTAAAGTGGGGAATCGAGGCAAAGGAAGAGGGTGGAGAGGTGCGATTTCATTGACACCTCATCACCATTACTGATCCATTGATTAGGTCGAATACTTCTTTCGAATGGTTCCCACCGATCCTAATATTGGCGCCCCGGGGTTCATCACTCTGAAGGAGGGCGATGGAATTAAGTTTGGAGGAGGCGACGAAGGCAAGAAGCTCAACAATGGACCCATCCCAAGACTTTGTAACCTTCAGCTGGCTGTTGCTCAAGTTCTGAAGATGAGTGGTTCTGCTGATATAATCTTGGAGTGGAAGGACCGTGCGGATGATGATGGATGTTATCGTCTCTTCATTACCTCCGAAGAGTTCTGTGATATGTTGGATGCCAAACTCTTTCTCTCTGGCAGAACCGTAGTTGCATAGTTCCCTCCTCCGTATCAGAAAGTCAGATGGGCCTCGCCGATTTTTCTATACGAACATCGGATCAAGCTCTTCTATAACAATAATGGCGACATTGCGTGTATCAACGCCCAATCTACGACCTGCCACCAGGGTCAATATATGCCTGTGCTAGTTGGTCGTGCGCCGTCATTCTCAACGCGGGAACTACCACTACCTGCGATACGAACGATAACATGATTGCATGGGGGTTCTCTCGAGCTAGTATTTCCGAGTACAAGAGGTCATTGCCTCCTCCAAAGTAAGCATCTGTTTTCTCTCATGTCTGGATCAGGCGTGGTTCGTTGTTTCAGCACAATGGTTCTGCTACTGCAGCACTCAACGACCAATATGGAACATTGACTGTCAGCTCGCCTTGCACTGATGGCAACATTGCGTGTATCAATGGGCAGTTTGCCACCCCAGTGCTTCGCTGGACATCCGCCGGCATTCCCAACGAATGGAGTGCGAACACTACTACCTGCGACACCAACGAGGACATTGCATGGATATTCTCTCAGGACAGCATCTCAGAGTTTTGAGGGTTCCGTACAAGGTATGTTGCACTGGACTTCCTGGACCCCAGTGCAATCTTGTCTGAAGATTTCATTGACACCCGCCATGAGCTTAATGAGGCACGACTTGATCGGAAGTACGACGGCGGCTTGTAGTCAGTGGGTATTTTTGCTGTTGGTCAGCTTCCTATTCTCCGACGCTCTTTTGATGTATGTGATGTGACTGAACTTAAGTATAATATTGGCCTGTGTGAACGCGAGTACAACTTGCCAAGGCAACGGGGGCCTGGCAAGAAGTGAGAGTCGTCCGAGTCTCCGCCTCGATGACCATAGTGTTCGTATATTTTGTTGGGTATTCGGGACCGGGCTCGACGAGAAAGATGCATTGTAAGATTGGATGTTATTTTTATTGGTCCAGGAACATTTCATGAACGTTTCGGAATTATCAATCACAACGGGAACCAAAGGGTCGGTGTTTTTCTTCATTCTCCCAGTGCTCGCAGCCAAGTACACACGCACGTGGACCGACTCTGCATGCGCAGTTTTGCTGCTCGCTCGTCCTGTTTGGGTGCTTAACTTATAACACTTGCACAACATCTTGGTCGTTGGCACCATGTCCTCACACTTCACGCCGACACCCGCAGAGCTCGCCCTCGTCAACCAGATCTTTACCCAAGCAGACACCCAGAAGATTGGCATCCTCACCGGCGACGTCGCGGTCAGGGTGTTCGGCGGCGCAAAGCTCGTACCGACTGTGCTCGGCGAGATATGGAACATTGCAGACGAGGACAACAACGGTTACCTCACCAGGAAGGGCGTCGCCGTCGCCGTTCGTCTCATGGGCTGGGCTCAGAAGGGAGAAAAGATCTCACAAGCGCTACTCAACAAATGTGGGGTTACGGTCGTGTCTTTACTCCGTTCGCTGCTGACGTTTGTGCATTAGCGGGTCCGCTCGCTACCATCGATGGCGTCCATGCACCTTTGGTCCCACAGGGCACTGGCATGTCAATACCGAAATCTCCTCCGCCGGGCTTACCGCTCCTCACACCACAAGACAAGGCCAAGTTTATGAGGCTCTTCCAGAGTTGCGGACCAGTAAATGGTCTATTGAGTGGTACGCTGGGTTTTCTTGGTCGGATCCAGGCTGATGCAAGCTTTACAAAAGGTGAGAAAGCCCGCAACATTTTCGTCAAGTCCAAGCTTCCTGTCGATAAGTTGTCCCAGATATGGTCTGTATCTCTTCGGTCTTGACATTGCGTGCTTTTCGAGCTCTCTTTTAGGTCTTTGGCAGACACGCAAGATCGCGGTGCACTCGACTCGACCGACTTTACGATAGCCATGTACATAATTCAAGCAATGATGTCCAACCAGTTATCCTTCATACCCACATCACTCCCTCCAGGATTGTACGAGCAAGCAGGTGGAGCCGCTGTAGTTGCACACGCAACTGGCAGTAGCGCGCACCCCGCGAGCCCAGCAACATCACCGTCATTTCCAGCCGTCAAGCAACCACCTGTGCAGACAAACTTCACAGGTCAACCAAGTCTGGCACCTACACTTCCCTCCCGACGACCTGTGCCAGTTGCTCAAACACCTACCGTCCCACCTTTCCCCGGCGTGGTTCCTCAGACTACAGGGCTCTGGGATGTCACCCCTGCTGAGAAGGCCAGCGCAGACCGCTTCTTCGATACCTTGGATCCGCACAAACGAGGATATATTGAAGGCGATGTTGCAGTTCCCTTCATGTTGCAGTCCAAATTGCCAGAGGATGTCCTCGCCCAAGTTTGGTGCGTTCATTCCCCCATGACTCTTTGGATATAGCCTGATCCCTTCTGCAGGGATCTTGCCGACATCAACAACGATGGACGTTTGACACGGGACGGATTTGCGGTGGCAATGCATTTGATTCAAGGCAAACTATCAGGCAAGGAGATCCCAGCTGCACTTCCTCCAACCCTCGTACCTCCCTCCATGCAATCGAGTGGTCCTGCTTCACCGTTTGTAGCCGCGCCTCCTCAGCCGACTGAAGCAATACGTGATCTTTTGTGGGACGATTCCCCTCCGGCATCAACTGTGAACACCCAACCTCAGTACAATGTCCTTCAACCTCAGGCAACTGGGATCCCGCCTCCAGCAATCTCCCCACCACCAGCAACCCGTGCATCCCAAGCTCCGGAGGATCCCTTTACTTCAGCAACTCGCAATTGTATGTTCCTGCGTTACTTCTTCTCTTCCGGATGACTGATACACGTCTCGGCGTTCGACTTTAGCATTCCACAAGGATCTTCTCGGAGATGATGACGAAACACACCCGCCACCGCCACTACACGACCGATCTGCGGAGATTGGAAACCTCCAGAACCAGGTCAACTCCACGAGTAGGTCACTGCAAAACGCCAAGGCTGAGCGAGAAGCCTTGGAAGCCACACTCGCTAGCCAAGCGGCTCAGCTCTCTGCTTTGGAGACACAACTCGCCTCTGCGAAAGCTTCCTTTGAGACGGAGACGAGTTTATTGAACACGCTCAAGGAACGACACGCTAACCAGAACGCGGAGATCGAGAAAGTGAGAGAGGAGCTGATTAGGAGCGAGAGTGACCTCAGTGCGATTCGCGTGGATAAGGCGGAGATCGAAGGATCATTCCTGCGCGACAAGGAAGAAGTTCGTGACCTCAATCGCCGCATGGCTGATGTGACGGCGCAGATCACTGCTACCAAACAAGGGGTCGAGAAAACAAAGAAGGATGCCAAGCAGCAAAAAGGTCTTCTTGCGATTGCCCGCAAACAGCTCACGACAAAAGAGTCCGAGAAGGCCAAGGTTGACCAGGAGCTCGAAGAGGCGCAAGAGGATCTTGCCAATACGGTCAAGGAACGAGAGGGAGTGGAGGCCGAAACCGAAGCCGAAGCCGAGAAGCAGCCACTCTCCGCGCCCGAGAGGGTCAAGTCGCCTGCTGACTCGTTATCATTCGCTGCCGCTCACCCATTACCAATTACTCCTGACATCACGGGAGCCGGTCCCTTGAGTCCCGGTGGCGGCAAGAGTAACAACCCGTTCGAGAGATTGGCAATGTCCTCGGGAGCATCGACTCCTCGGTCACCGTCACCTTTTAGGTCCTTCTCAACATCCGTACCACTTCCCTCTGGTCTTCCACCACCCCCTGGTCTGTCGCCACCTGACCATGCGGTGGCCGCGACACTCGACAACCCATTTGGCATCTCCCAGGCCTCTGACTCCGAACCACGACTGTTTTCCGAGATTGCACCGGACAATGATGCGGCAGATGTGGGTGTGAGCACGCCGAAAGTCAAAGCGACGTTCGGAGAGTTTGGCGAAGTTGTCTCATCACCCACGGAGGAAGACCTGTTCAGCACACCCCCAAACAGTACCACACCTGTGAACCATGGCGGTGAGGCAACGCCACACATTCCCTCGTTGGACTCTGCTGCCGTTCACTTTCCTGCCCTGGATGACATTCCATCCGGGCAAGCTGATGGGAAACAGAATGAGACGGACCTGTCAACGGATCTTCACGAGTTGGATGTCAACGAATCGGAAAGCGACACAGATAGCGATGAGGAAGGGAGCCACGAGGGGACTTCGCAGGATCAGGAGAGTTATCCCCCTGAGGCACCTCCAGCTAAGAACGAATCAGCGCTGCCCCTCGCCCCTGTTTCGTTTGACGATGTCTTTGGTGCTACCGATGGTGCCCCGGCAGCGATTGCACCCCCCGCGACAAAGACCGCACCACAAACGGATAACGTTTCACCAACTCAAAATGGCTCAGCTGCATTTGACGCATTCGGTGTGCCCCTGACGAAGCCTGCCGCCACACCTGAAGACGGTCAAGATTCAGGGTTTACCTTTATCAATACCCCTGTCAACGTGGGAAGCAAGGATAGCAGTGGCCTAAGCAGTTTTGACGAAGCGTTCGGCAAGAGTTCATCCAGCGGCCCGGCGCAGACGGTCTCGAACTTCTCATTTGACTCTACGTTTGAGGACAACTTTGATTTTAGCACTTCCTCAGGGACTGTGACCGAATTCCCATCTACGACCTCATCTGATACTCCCCCTGCGAATGATAGCACTACGACCAAGCAAAACGTGGCGGCGACTGCAGATGGTACACAAGATATCTTCTCCTTACCTGTGAATGGTGGCTCACCGGCCACTGGGAAAACAGTCCCTGCACAAGCACCGGTCTCATTTGATGATGTTTTCTCATCGGGCCCCTTGTCGGTTCAAACGAGTGTTCCTCAACCTGAGAAGACGGTGGCGAACCAGTCGGGTCTAGGTAGTATCTCATTTGAAGAAGCATTCGGAGGGCTTGAGTCATCTCAGGCCCTGAAGCTTGATGATTCATTCTCATCGCGGGCTTCGAATGTCTTCACAAATCCGGTGTTTCCTCCCCTTTCTGATGTCGGGAAGGAGCTTCCTACGTCACCTCCGACGCCTCTACGGGGTCCTACTTCTCCCCGCGTGACCTCGTCGATACGGTCCAGTTCCCCTCAGCCACGCACTACGTCGCCACCACCTCGAGGTGCATCTCCGAAGACGCAGCGGCCATCGACCTCTTCTTCATCAACGAAAGAAGCTGTGCACGAGAAGCCCGCTCCACCGCCACGTCACTCCAAACTTAGTGTGAGTTCCATTTAATGCACGGAGTGCCTGTCGGACATGATTGATGATTTGTGTTTTCCAGATTCGCCTGCCGTTTGGCCGGAGAAAGAAGCAGGACACGGCGCCACCGGTGCCCGCATCACATTCAGGACAACACCTTGCGCGGGTTGGAGAACCAGGCACGGCCACACCAGCGGTGGACGACGATGTCGAGCCCGTCAAACAACTCGCGGCGATGGGATTCAGCCGCAACCAAGCAGTTGCAGCACTTGAAGCACACGATTATGACGTACAAAGAGCACTAAACAGTCTGCTGGGTACGTTATGAGGAGATCGGTCACGAATAATATTTTATCCGCCATCTCGCATGTAATGTTTTCTCTCTCTTTTTTTTTCTTTGTTTCGACATTCACATGGTCTCTCCTTTTAAGAATCGGTGGTGGACGGATGTCCTTTGACCTTTCTGGAATACATACTCACACATGCACGCTCATTCCTACGAATTCTCTTCTTTTTGGTTTTATTGTTTCCTCTACACTTTTCTTTTTCCATGAATGGATTCCTCGGTCTTTTACCAAAAATATCATGCAGGATAAGTTGAGGATGTTGCTCCATATCCTTGTGATACTCGCGTGTCATGTGGCCGGGCCGGCGAGCGGGACCGTACACGAGGCACCATTGAAGTTACCGCTGATGGCGCTCGTCTCTGGACCCGCCGAGTACCCTGTTGTTCTTCGGACTCTCACGCGGATTATGTGTGGTACAAATCGTTCTTCCGATTATGAGAATGCGTGGATTCTAGACAGCGCTTACTAGTGTTGTTCTGCGGGGCTGGGGCGATTGCGGAGAACAAGGGAAGGCCAAGGACAAGGTACGCGATGCTGTGGAGGGCTTTGCGGGGTGGTTCGAAAACTGAGGACGCCGAAAAGGACAGGGGCACGAAAAACATTGTTTTTTGTCGAGAGTTCCAGAGGGATTTTACTAGGATTACCTCGAATAGCCGAAGAGACGTGCCTTGGGACACACACGACGTGAACGCAACCCGTGAGTGTACCGTCCTGCCATCCTCACCGAGCCTACTCCATCACCGAGCCTATTTAACCTCCCCTTCCTCGAAAAAGTCCCTGCCATTCCCATCCTCGTTCACTGGTCCCCTCGTATCCCATGCCCGTGTTCGATATCATAGTCGTGGGCTCGGGCGGCGGTCTTGATGAAACTAACTTGTCTGCGTATGTCTCCGGTCCCGACGCAGTCTATGTCACATCCTTTCCTCAACTCGTCCATCGTGCTACACAGATATTTGGTCAAACCGTGCAACACCTCTTGGGACGATGGTATCGTTGCGCTCGAAGCAGGTACGCTCGCGTCCGTCGGCTGCGCGTTATTACTGATAATGGACCCCCAAGGGTCGGGGTATGGTGCACTCAAGCATATCATGAAGGGAAACCCAGACATTTTTGGCGAACGCCCTGCAGACGAGGATCCCTCGAAAAAGATAACGCCCTTCACCATATACTCCAGCGTCAAGTAAGCATATCATTCCCACCACACCGTCACACTTGTCATGCTCACCGCCTCGGAAAAAAATATTTGAACGATATCATCAAAATCAGATGCTTTCTCCTCACGCACGCACATCTGGATCACATCAGCTCTCTGGTCATGGCTGCCGGCACGATTGGAGGAGGTAGCAAACGCATCTATGGTTCTCCGCAGACGCTCAAAGATCTGGAGACCGTTTTCTCCGATCGTGTCTGGCCCAGATTAGCCAGCTATGACGAGACTAACCCGTTATACCACTTGGTCTACCACGCGTGAGTCTAATCACGCGCTTGACGAAACTCCGATGTCGGAGACTAACCATGTATGTCATTTCACCTCGCATACGAATACGACTAGTGTCCACGCCGATGGTAAATACAAGACAATATTTCCTGACATCGCGGTGCGCAGCATGACGGTCAGTCATGGCAAGAACGAGCTGGGGGTATACGACAGCTCGTGCTTCTTCATCAAGCACATACCTACCAAGCACGAATTCATTTTCTTTGGCGACGTCGAGCCCGACAGCGTGTCCGTCAAACCGAGAAACGTCACCGTCTGGCGAGCGGCGGCGCCAAAGATTCCACACGACCTCTCGGTGGTGTTTATCGAGTGCTCCTATCCCGCCGGTCGGCCGAACGAGGTCCTATGGGGCCACCTCAGTCCAGACCACCTCGTACAGGAGATGATCGCGCTTGCGACCGAGGTCGTTCTTTCGCGCAAAGCCGGATCATCACGTCCCAGGAAGAAACAAAAGAGGGACCCACCCCCTCCTGAAGTGCTTCATGGCGCGCTCACGGGCTTGAGGGTATACATCATGCACTGCAAGGAGCATTTCAGCACGGAGCGGCCGATAAATCATGTCATCGGGGATCAGTGTCGGGAGATGCTCGCCCCCCACAAGCTTGGTTTAGAACTCCTGACGGCGGACCAGGGCATGAAGATTGGTGCGTCGCCTTTCGTCGGTTTGGTTTCCAATCCCGTGGGACGAGAGCCAAGCTACGTCACTGACGCACGCTCTTCAACAGTCGTTTGAAAACGTTCACGTCCTTGTTTTTTTTTTTTGCTCAGTTGTTTCTCGGGCGATATATATTTGAGGAATCTGATCGATACCCTCTTCACTGTATACCTATCCACTGTAGCCTTATAACCTTCCTAACCGCAGTTGCCATTGCACGGCCTCAATGTTGTACGTTTTCGACACAAGTCCGCGGTTGACGTTCACACCTTTCGTACTTTGATCTTTTATTCGTGATAATAAGTAGCCCCCAAATCAAAACTCTCCCCCATCGTCGTGAGAGTCAGTTCTTTTTTTCGCCATGATCAAAAGCTTGGTTGCGATAATAAACATTATCTGCAGAATCAAGAGCACGAAGACGAGAGAATGGGTACATGACCGTAGACACGGAACAGAACATCAATGCATGCAATGAGATGATCTGAATTCCCGTCCTATAATGCGTGTACGTACGACTGACAAACGAGAGAGAGGGTCTAACTTGAAAGGGAAAAAAGTGTGTCAAACGTGAGCGAAGTCAAAGCGAGCAAATAACCTAGTAGGCTAGAGAAACAAATCATATAAAGACGTGGCGCGTAACGGCATGTTCGTGGCGGAAAAAAAAAAGCTATGAAGAAGCGTAAAGTTTGACGACACCGTCCGCGCCAGCGCTTGCCATGAACGGCAACGAAGGGTGAAATTCAACGTCCAACACGCCCTCTCTCGCCTTCTCTCGGTGCGTCGTCATTTCCTGTGTACACGTCCGCGAACCGAGCAAATCCCAGAACCTTGTCGAGCAATCGTGCGAACCCGAGACAAGGGAAAAACCCGCGGCATCGATCGAAAGCGAAGTTACTCCGTCCAAGTGTGCGGGCATCGTGTGTGTACATTGTCCTAGAATTAGCATGAGAGAGGTCAGTGGGAAAAACAGATACTCCTCCGATTGGATCGCACCCGTGATGATGTCAAAAATACGAATAAACTTGTCCTCGTGAGCGGTAACGATGAAGGACATCGTCGGATGTGATACGAGCCGGTTCACCTGGGTCGCAGGCGTCCCGTCTGCATAGAATGTTTAGCTTGTCACTGGATCCCCGAGGGGACACGGCAGAACGGATAATCAACTCACCGTACGTCCCATCCGTAGCCAATCGTGAAACTTCCTTACCAGTCTCGATATCAAATATTTTGACGACCGCATTTTGGTATGCCACAGCCACTTTCTTCAAGTCTGTCTTGATTGCTTCGACGGCCGTAGCGCCAGGGCCGTCTTTTTCATCTTCACCATCCGTGCCTTCTCGTTCCAAGCCAGAGTAGCCCCATGATAACCGGAGTGGACTGGCTCCAGGTCCACTCACATCCCATACCTTCACGGCTCCTTCAGCGCCACAGCTGACGAGCGTGCTTTCATCCCTAACAAGTGCGAGATCCCAAACAGCATCCGTGTGGCCGATAAACTCGCCTCGATAGGATGACTCATCGTACGGTGCGTAGGTCGTGTGAGAGGGTAATGGAAGCGCCCATACTCGGATGCTCGAGTCGAGGGAAGCACTGTACAACAGCTGGCGTGTTGGGGAGTGCACAAGACGAGTAATGGCAGCAGAATGGCCACGAAGAGTAAGCTGAGGTTCACTCTCTGTCGTGACACGAGTACTGTGAAGGGTGAGGAACGTACAAGTGAACGAGAACCTCCGACTCACGTAGAGGACGCCAGACTAGCTACGTCCATACGCCATATTTTAACCGTACAATCATCACCCCCAGTGGCCAGGCACAATTCAATGGGGTGGAATGCGAGTGCACGAACTGCGTCGAGATGGCTTGAAAATCAAGGATCAGCCAAGAATCTACGAGAAACAGATCGAGAACGTACTTCCTCAGTGTCCGTTTAGCTTTCCAGAGTTTCGTGCTTTCACCATCCGCCTCATCGACAACACCGACCGACTCGGCTTCATCATCTTCCTCGCCGATTTCTTCTGGCTCCTCGTCATCACTTTCCCTCCACTGTTGGACGTGGTGCTCGTAAGATGAACGTAGCTTCTCTTTCCATTCTCCCGCATCGTCAGGACGGAAAATCATCGTCGGTTGCTTCGGAACGTCACTCTCGTGACGGGTTGCGGGGGTCTGTCCAATGCCATCTTGTTGTTGTTGCGGGGGTTGCGTTTGCGGCTGCGAAGGGGGTTGAGACGGAGCAAGGTTGCGTTGCAGCTGAGCTTCTTGGGACTGCTGAGGTTGAGCCTGGACCGGAGCCTGCTGTTGTTGTTGGTACATTCCTGCCCCAGCAATAGTAAGCTGATTCGTTCGTTCAAGCGGGCCCGAGGATGCAGGTACGCTTCCGGGGCCAGATATGACACCCGCGGCGCTGGAACTAGTACCACTTCCGAGCATCGGGAACTCCTTGTTGATCCCGGGACCGGCCGAATCTGGGAGCTGCTTCCTAGGTCGTCCATTATATATAGAATCATAGAGAGAGGATCCTTGGCCTTGCACTATGCCTTGCCCTTGTCCCACACCGCCCATACTGCCGGCCATCCCACCGCTAAGTCCGACTCCTCCGGTAGCACCGGGGTTCATAGCGTTGCCACCGAGACTCATGCTTTGGTTCGGGTTGGAGATGAGTGGACGATTTGGAAGTGGGTTCATTGCTTGAGGTGAAGTTAGATATGATATTTCTTGGAGACATTGCTTGAGGTAGTCTCGGCTCCTTGCACGCGATTTGGGATCACGCCCGGTAGGAACTTTACTCAAAGCAGCACCCGCGGATGGTGCAGATGTGGGAGCGGGAGGAGCACCAGAGGGAACACGGGGAGCGACGCCGTTTGGTAATTTCTCAGATGGAAGGGGCGAATCTATGAGATACCAAATTATTACAGTTCGCAAGGAAAGAAACAGAAAAACTACATACCCTCACTTCGAGGTGAACTTCCGCTGCTGCCATCTTTATGGCTCTGGGTATCATCTTTTGCGTTTTGCTGAAGAGCAGCCAGCTTGGACGGGGGTGCTGTGGGAACAAGTTGTTTTGAACTACATGTGTCATAGGGTGTACAAAGATGTGATGAAAAAAAAAAAGAAAACCGGAACGTGAGTAATGCTATGTGGGGAGCGAGTAAGCGGCGGGGGCTCACCGTTCCATGCGAAGAGCATATTCGAGCATCTTGATACGTCGCATGAGGTCCAATTTAACGTTCTCGAATGAACGACGCTCTCCTTCGAGAAGGGCAATGCGTGCCTAGGAGTGGAGTGGACGATGAGCACGGTGCACACGATAGCATAAAACGGTGTCATCTCAAATTAAGGAGAGGAAGGAAGGAGGGGAAAAAAACACGTGGCAGACACAAAAACGCTGTATCAGTCCTCGAGTTGGATCAAGGCAGAAACGGAGGAATGTGGAAAGAAAACGTAACGACACTGACCCTCATCTCGGCCCTCTCGATCTCCCATTCGTTTCTGTCGCGCTCGTACCGACGCCATTCTGTCTGCAAAAAGTGCAAGACGCTCGACAAGGTGAAGTCCTGGCCGTTTTGAGGTGGAGGTGGAGGGATGCCCTGGCCCTGGCCAGGTTGACCGAGCGTGTTCTGCTGCTGGGGGGGCGGGCCCTGATTTCCCTGGGGATTCGGTTGGGGTGGAGGCACCTGGAGCGTGCCGAGCATGGGGATTTGGATTGTCTGTGGATGGTGAATGTTGGGCGGGCCTTGTTGGTTTGGAGGTGGATGTGCGGTATTATTTTGGGCGTGGTAAGAACCGTTGAGCTGATGCAGCACGTCGCGTTGTTGGGAAGCGGTGAGGGTATTCTGCGAGTGCTGCTGGCGTTGATGCTGTTGCTGCGTCTGCGCTGGGGACTTGAGGTTCAAGAGGAGTCGGGGGGTGGTGAGCATCGTCCTCGGCGACGAGCGGAGTACTTGTTAAATGTTTGCTGCCTACAAACAACCGACGCTCTTCACGACGATCCACGTCGACGAAGTCAACGACGACAACAGAGAGAAAAAGACAGCCAACAAAATCTAGGGACACCCCACACACAACGCTCGCATTTCACGGAGTCACACCCGATATAAACCCATTTTTTTAACTGACCCGAGGACTAAGTACACGAGGATGTACACGTCACCAAAACTGAGTACGAGATACAATCATATCATCCCAGGAGGATACAGAAATTATTCCTTCTTCCCTGTCGACAGACAGTTTTCTTTCGGAAGTCATCCGTCTTCAACGGACCGTCTGCTGGCATCTTCCGGTACAACCAATACACCATCTTCCCACCTTGTCTCCATTTCTTTTCCACTTCCACAAACCCAATCGTAGTCATGAGTAATTCAAGACGTTCGAACGACATGTAACGCGAGTTCTCGACGCATGGCGAGGGGAGCTGTCGACCGGTTGAGCCACACAGCCAGAGAGTGCATCCGAGAGACTTACAGCGAGAAATAACAAGCCTGACGGACGCAGGAATGTATGTGCCAAGATGAGCATTCGCCCTTGCCAATACATACATGAGAATTGCAAGACATGCAAGCGGAAATGATTCACCTCTATCTTTTGGCTCAGGCACAAAGTTCACGACCAGGCTAAGACTGATGATGTCCCATCTCTCAGTGTGCTCGTCCACGTCCATGGCCAGGAAATCTTGCTCAATGATGCATGGGTGTCTGCTTCGAAGGTCGATAGGTGTCGTCGTTATCCACGACGAGCACGGCGCGTAGTTGTCTGGTTTCAGTGCGCCAACCTCTAATAAGCTAAAGAATACGCCAATGGCAAGGAGGTTCAGTATGCAAAGACGGTCACCTGCGTACCTCATGGACCCCTTGTCATCTCTCTTAGACAAGCCCATACCGACGAGCCACTTGATCAGGACCTTTTCGCTCCCCCCACCCCGATCCGCACCCTGCCCAATGCTTGACATTCGTTGATACGCCGCCAACCCTCCTAGCTGTTCGATCTCTTGCTCCATGTCCCACAACTCCTTTGCATTGGACACACTACATGCATTCTTCTGAAGCTGCCTTTGTTTCTTGAGTAGAACGTGGAAGCGCCTGATCAACGACCTCGTCGTGTGGGGATTGCTGCTACCATTCGCCGATGGGTGGTGTTTTTCTGTCAAGGTGATAGGTGTTTTCTTCTTGCGAGTGTTGCGCATCGGAACGTCCTGTCAAGAGCGAACCTCTTGCTCTTCGCTGCACAAACCAAAAAGCAGAAAAAACTTATCTTTCCAGGTCAATATTTCAGAGACACTCACCAT
>QFEM01014422.1:0-36888 GCA_003316205.1 Boletus bicolor | reverse complement strand
CCAGTTCGAAGTACTAACTCGACTGCCTCAAACGATTGTCTAGTTCAGCGAGGCGGTATCAACACTCGTGTAAGATCCTTCGCAATGTAGACCATGACAGGTCATGGTACATATTGACCAACTGGACTGTTGTAAGGAACAAAGTGTCAAGTACAATCATTGCGGTTGTACATGTTGAAACCTTGAGTCAGTCAGTCTTCCCGGTTCCTGGAACACTCACAGCGGTGGATGGGATCACGCTAGAAGAACACACAATGGGTTGCAGAAAACATGTGG
Source organism: Boletus bicolor (assembly GCA_003316205.1). Taxonomy (NCBI): domain Eukaryota; kingdom Fungi; phylum Basidiomycota; class Agaricomycetes; order Boletales; family Boletaceae; genus Boletus; species Boletus bicolor. The sequence continues at coordinate 36,612 of QFEM01014422.1, read as the reverse complement.
TTGGTATCAGATTATGTAGCCTCCCGGGCATTGTGCAGTTTGCAGGAGTGAATATGGGCATCCCTCGGTGAATCAACACTGCGAAGAAGCACATTTAGTGCTGTTACTAAGAAGTGACGGGTTATCAGTACTTGCTATGGATAAACGTGGCTCAAAGCGACGAACACGTACTTAAGGAATAACTTGTGTTTTCGACGCGAAGTTGACACTGAGCGGAAAAACAACTTAAACTTTGCTCACATCACAACACATACGAGTGACAGTATATCAGCTGACACAAGCGCTAGGCTTGTCGAACCAAAATTGATACGGAACAATTCTCAAGGGATGGGCCCCGTGCACGTTAAGGAGCGATAATGAGAGTCTGACAGAGCACCGGGGGGTAGTTATTGATTCTCGGTTGCGAGAATGGAGCCATTTGACTAAGAGTTCAATTCAAGTGATCCGTGGGACGTCCTAGGCACATGGCTGAAAGACGGTGCTGCGGTACTTTGTTGAATGCAGAATACAGCTGTAACTTGTACTTGACCGTCAAGCTTTCAAGGCCCACGAAAAGCTGGAACCCGAGCTGATCAAGAGCAAAGGGTAATACAAGGGGTAATTGACTGCGACGATGGTCAGTCGTCCTCGTGAATAATAATCTTCTGTTCTGTTGCTGTGCGAGGTGCCTCGGCCAGCAGAGGGGCAGGCTCGTCGCTGTCAGGGGAGGGCTTCTCGCGGGCGCTAGCCTCAGGGTCATCCTCGTCCTCGTCCCCGTCCTCATCGGACTCTTCTCCGGGTTTCCTGAACACGAGTTCCTTCCCGTTAACCAATCTGCGTTTCTTCAAGGGCACATCAGAAGTGCCAGACTGTCCTTCACCGGGGCCAGCTTTATCTGAAAACTTAGCCTTTGCACGCTCCTTCTTCTTCTGCCTTTTTGCGCGATTCTTTGCAGTCTTTGCTTCCGCGAGGTCTTCAGCTTCTTTGCGCCGCCGCTCAAACTCTTCTGTTTCTGTTTCCTATTAGACGACATTGAGCTCAGTGCGGAAAGACGTCGCGGAGGTACACACTTTTCTAGCCTGTTCCTCCATGATCTTCAGCCTCTCATACTCCCGTCTCCTGCTCGCCTTGTACACATGGAATTCGCCACTCCCTGCCCCGGCACTTGAGCCCTGCACGTTCTTCATCATCTCTCGTGCAGCACGTATTGTCTTTTCCTTTGGTGGAGTGGGAACATAGGCTGGTTTACTAGGATCTTTGAGCAGCCGTTCGAGTTGCGAGCGCTGACGCTCGAGTGGGGTGAGTGCATGGCGGGATGTCCCCGGTGCTGGTGATGCAGAGTGCGAGTTCGGTGCGGGCGAGTTTGATGTTGACATGGATCGAGTTCAAGTTGGTAGTTGGCTTAGCAAAACATTCACCAACAACGTTACACTGGCTACACAAGTCTCTAGGATATACATGATGGTCGTCGTGAATCGGGGAGGAATATTCCAAATACTCGAATATGTTGTAGCACCATAGGCGATTCTATACGACTGTAGTCCAATGAGCATTAGGAAGGCACAACTGGGGAAGGAGTGATGAAACTCACGAAGTACTGCGTTCACGCAACCATCATTCTCTGGATTGTTGGTTATTTGTGCGTACTTGCCGAACACAACCTTGCCTCCAGTCGTAACCATTCCCAACTCTGAGACGTTGACCTCGATCACTGTCCCCTTGGTCAAAACGCCGAGCTGGGTATACATTGGTGATTGGGGGTTTTTCTTAACGCCTAATATCTGCAACTGGAACGTTGCTTTCAGGTCGGCTGTTGAAACAGTTGAATAATGTCACCAAATTAACACTGCACGCGCTCACGATGAGTGACGTTAGCTTTTTTGTATCGCAGAGCCATCGGTCTGATGAACCGTTCCATCTTGACGGGTTTTCGTGTAAAACCCTCGCCAACAAAGGTGGCTTTTGTCACCATTCGCTTCCACGATTTGCTCTTACTCTTGCCGGTCTTGACGACCTTGAACATCTCATCTTCAGCGATACCCCGAACCTTGGGTAGTGGCACAGAGTATTTCGCGGCCTTGTCTTTGCGTTTCTGTTTGATGGCCGATGAGAGTGCCTTTGCGTCTTTTTGGCCCTCGCGATCGAGGAGGTATGTAGGAAGGGCGCCATCTGGGACGGCGGAAGAGTCTGCCTGCTTGACGTTGCGCTCATCATGTGCTTTGAGTGTCTTCTTGAGCTGGACCTTTTCTGCGTGACGCTTGGCATGAAGGATTTTCGCCTTTAAACCGAATGTCTTTTGGGCGACTACGGACGATTTGTGAACGGCCCGGGCCTCCCTCTTACGCCTGGAGAGATCAGTTTGGATTGGTCGGTCGGTGAGCTTTCTAGATATGCTTACTTCCGTTCGTAGTAGTCTAGTCGTCTGCCATGCCGTTTGATATGCTCCTCGATATATTCGTTCTACAACTCGTAAATCAGACCGTGTAAAAGCCTTACTGTCTTATCCTAAATACCTGCGGCTATCTGAGGTGTCAATGAAAGAGCAGAGCAGCAGCGGGGAGGGGACTTGCCATCGTGCACGGAGCGTAGAGTCACAGGAGGGCTGCGGCAAGTGCCGAGCTTGCAAGTTTGCCGCCAATGCTGAACACGACCACGACCACGACCACGACCACGACCGCGTCCAACCATACCCACTCACGCAAGTCGTAATGTGGCAAGACTCGAACAACCATTATGGCGCATCTTCCTCTCACAGTCCTTACTACCCAATGCACGCCCAGCAAAACGTACCCCTCCAGTTCTACGCCGCAGGCTCTGACCAGGGCCAGTTCTATCCTGGCTCGCGTTCAAGTTTAGAAGGAAACATGGGCACTTCAGGCTCAGTGGCATCTGGCGGCGTCGCTCAGGCATACGGCGGTACGATTCAGCAGCCTGGCGGTTGGTGGACTGCCTTTGGCACCGGTGGATTCGAAGGCGAGCCTCCATTACTAGAAGGTGAGCCGACGTATGGACCCTTGGATATCCGTTTCGAATCATACCTGCAGAACTGGGCATCAACTTTTCGCATATACGAGCCAAATCCATGACCGTCCTCAATCCCCTCCAGCAAGTGGATGAGCATATTATGGACGACGCCGACCTCGCAGGTCCTCTCCTCTTCTTCTTCTTGTTCGGAATGCTTCTGCTTCTGGTCAGTAGTATTTCTTTCGACGGTACCACCAGCCGACTTACAAAACCCAATAGTCCGGAAAACCACAGTTTGGCTACATCTATGGGTTCGGCTTACTGGGGTCAATGTCGATATACACCCTCCTCAACCTCATGTCCGACAATGGCATCGACGTTTACCGCGTCGTGTCTGTTTTGGGCTACTGCTTGCTCCCAATGGTCGGCGTCGGTGCAGTAAGCGTAGTTGTAACGCTCGAGTATGTGCTGCCCGTCTTGTTTGAGTCCATCCGCTTACTGGATATATGCCCAGTGGAATTGTTGGCTACTTGCTCTCTTTGATCTCAATCATATGGTGTACATTCTCTGCATCGGGCATTTTCGTGGCTGTGCTGCGCATGTCAGAGCAACATCTACTAGTTGCATATCCTGTCGGCCTGCTCTACGGATGTTTCGCGTTGTTGAGTGTCTTCAACGTAGGCGCAGGTGGACCTGGTAGATAGGTTGTTCGCTTATTTTTCCAATGATATTCTCCGCTCCCAAGTTGACACATAGACACCAAACTAGCAGTTCCATACTATATGAAATTTAATCACAAAAGCGTGTTTAGTAGTGAGTCCTTCCCGTCCTGTCCGACCTCAACTGCTGGCTATACAAAGTTAGGAGTGCCTCCATAATCTCCTCTAGGGGCATCGTTGCGTATTCATGAACATACAGAGGTAGTGAATCCTCGAGGTTAAACCCCGACTTCTTGAAAAAGGGATGCATCACATCTGGTGTAGCCTCCCCCAGCTGACGCATCGTCAATCGCTGTATCTTCCTTTCTCTAGGTTCGTACACCAATGTCAGTTTCCCAGGGCCGCTCAACGAGCCAGGAGCCGTAGATGGAGTGTTACCATCCCCCTCGTGCGACTGTGTCGACCGTCTGGCCGAGGAAGTAGGGTCCATCACCGAAGTACCATCGTCAGCAAGAGCAGAGGATATACCGGCTCCGACCTGGTTCTTCGTTGACAACGCCGAAATAGTGCTGTCTTCTGCATGCGGCATTGTGGATCCTGATAATACCTCAACACCAGATACCGGTGCCTTTTTTCTCGAAAATGGTCCCGGAGGACTGCTCAGTTGTGTGCTCGTTGACCCCTGCACCTGTTCCAACTCCCTCGACAAGTTTTTCCGCAGTCCCATGAGCCATGCGTATAACGCCATGTTGAGTGTGATGTAAATGTCTTCCGGGCTTTTATCTCCTCCTTGAAATGTACTGTAGAAATCATACACCAGGCGGGCTGTGAGGTCTTGGATGGACTCTTCGGTGATCATCAGCATTTTCATGGAGGGTAGACCAACGATGTTAGACTCGACGGGGTTCTTGAAGAGTGATGATACCCAGGATGGATCCTGTGAGACGGTGGTGGTCGATGGGAGAAGTGACTGAAGCTGACTGAATTTGGAGATATCTAGAGAGGTGAACGACAGATGGACTTCTCTGCGAGACGGCAAACTATCCTGTACGGTCCGGTTTAGACTGGCGTGCACGTCGCGACCAATGAACTGCGCAAGCTCCGTGTCCGCCATCGAACGAGGGAACAGGATGAGTCTGAGCATCTCGAGTCTAAAGCTCATTTGTTGGCGAACCAGGTGAGAGATATCTGTCTCCGCTTCTTTAAACTTGGTCCTTGCAGACTGCAAGAAAGCAGAGGCTACTTCCGTAAGTGGCTTGTCCGGTTTGGGGCCTTGAGTAGCGCGGAAGGCCTCTGATTCCCGACTAGCTCCAGCGCGTTGAATGGCAATGTTAGCTTTGAATCTGTTGACATAGAGCATGAGCCTAGGAATGGTAGATATTGTGGCCAAGGCGGTAATTTCTTTGCCGTGAACTGTGAATGCAAGGAGAAGTGGCCGGTCCTTGTCTCCAGTTGCTAAAGAGATAAGCGACCAGTCGTCATGAATATCCACCTGGATCGGATCCGCACTGCAATGGAAATCAATTATACGGTCCGCTACTTGGCACGAGAAGACCGACCGGTAAATCAGTAAACGCTGATGCTCCGACTCCAGCTCGGCGCTCAAAGGACCACTGGTCATGGTGAGCTCTAACAGCCTTGCGGAAGTGGATTCCGACAGAAGAGCCTCCCCATTCCTACTGGTAGTGTGGAACATGCAATCCGCCACGGTGATATGGCCAGATATATTCCCTTTCGCGAATATGGCAACATCTGCAATGGATAGAGACAGTTCTCGACATTTCTCGGAAAACCTTGTGCGGATGAGGGTGTCTTCCATGTTGAGCGAGACGTTGCAAATAGATTGGCCAAGGTCGACATTGACTTCAATTGAACGTATGCGGATGATGATTGCTGTGGTGACTTCTTGCTTGACCACAGGACTAGCGGCGCGTGGAGCAGGTGAGAGAACACCAGACGCCTCTGGAGATGTGTGCTCCGAGGCAATGAGCGGAATACGATCCAACCACACTGCTTTGAAGCACAGCATATCCTGCAGACGTGAAAACCGTATACCACCTGACATATCGGTGCTTACGACTAAGGATACCGTGTTGTCAACGTTCCTGACAGAATCTTCGGTCTCGGCGAACGCCAGCGAAAACGCAAGGTTACGAGCAGCTAGGTTAACACAGTCTTCACTCAAGAACCCATGCTTCAGGCCCACAGTGAGACCATCGACAGAGCCGGTAAAGGTCACCCTGTTTGCATCAGGAGATATGCACACTACAAACCCTCCACTTTTCCACCGCAAGGCTGCTAGGACGTTGACATCAGGCTGACACGTAAATTCGAGGGTTGATTGGTCGATGCGGAGTGAAAGGTTGATCTGCAGTCTAGAGATCTTCTGAAGATCTGGTACTGCCGCGGGAGGTGAGGAGGGTGCCGGTCCGCTACCTTCAAATACCACCGAAGGATTGGAGAGCTCGTCATGGCGGGTGGACATCCGCATGCGCGTCTGCACGAAGTCGGTGATGTCTGAGACAAATGGTAGTAGAGTGGGCCTGAGAGTGTTCTGACTAGAATGTATTTTGGCCTTGAAGATCAAAATGGATGGTTGCAGTGGCCGAGGAGCGGTGCTGACGTTTGAGGATGTTCGATACTCTATCCATGCGGACACGACTGGCAGTCTGATCAGCTCCGTGCCCGTCATTGGTAGAGAATCATCAACATCGTCCGAAAATGCAGGGGACATCGCCCTCTCATGTCTCCTTTCGCTATGCACACGGATTTCTCCACTTTCAAAGACGAAGGCCCCAAAGATGTTTGAGCTGGGCTGTTCATCGGCCAGGGAAATTGCGACGGGAAATGGCTCTGGAGGTTGAGGGGCTGCTCCTTGAGGAATATTACTGGCGAGACGCTCCATCCTCTCTCTCCCTCGACGATAGACGTCAATCAGAGAGAAAACACAATCTGAGATAGAGGAGTCGAGGTCCAGGACGAAACCGGTGATATTGGCAGTGATCCAGATTTGGCGTTTGGAGAGTGATGTATCTGAACGAAGTTGGGCCTTCATTTGGGGGTAAAGCAGGCGATTGCGAGTTTGGTGGCTATCCGAGCTGAAATCTGTGGCTATATACTGCCTAAATCTGCGAGCGGTTCAGCTTGCGATCGCATATGAGCAAGGAGAGCCTACCGATTAACGAATTGGAAAGATAGTTCTCTGGTGTTCATCTGGCCTGCTTCTCCCTTCTGAGAACTGAATCTGATCCGTCGTACAGAGAACAAGAACGCGCGAATAGATGTCAGATCTTGACCAGGCCATCGCGATAATCCAACGCTCTGATCCAAAGCTAAGGGGAAGGCCACCCCTATTCGTTCTATCTCAACCAACACGGTGTGCTGGCTTAGCCACGATGGCTTGTCCGCATCGGAATTTGAGCTCTGCGTTTCGAAGGTCCTCAGGATGTTTCTAGTTTTCTCCTTGAAAGCTTCCAATTCCGCAGCTCTTTGTTGCCTCCGGGCGAGCAGCTCAGCCTAGAGATCATTAGATACGATACCCATACCGAGGAAGGATACATACTTGGTGATAATCAACGAAGTCACCGAGCTCACTGATTGAGCTTGGTTGCATGACGGCATGAATTTTCGGAACAGAAATTTTTAGGACCCCGTCATTCGCCGACGTGGTGATGTCGATGACCACGAATGCCAACTTCTCGTTAAGGTCGAACCCCTGCCCATGGGAGACCACACCTGTGCGCGGGGCCAGTGACAGTGCGAGATTGCGGAGCTGGACTTTCCATTCCAAGCTATCATCCTCTTTGCCAATGTCTCCCCAGACATCTTGACACTCCAGATGGAACACAGACGAAGGGCCCTCCAAGCCCAGTCTGAAACCCTTGACATTAACGTGCACGATGAATTTGCAGGGCATTCCAGTTGCTCGTTTGGGCTCGGAGACAGCAGAATATTTCTGACGAGTCTCTCGGATTAAATCCAACAAGTCTGTAAAGTCTTGGCCGAACTTTTGCTGCACCACGAGAAGGGTGTCCACGTGGGTGGGTTTGATCATGATGTTCACGAAGTCTAGGGCACCAAGTAGCTCAACACCACCCTTGCTTTGATGCCCTGTCAAAGTGAGAGCAGGCAGGATAAACTTGACTCGAGGAGATCCTGTGGAATTATCCATGCTGCGGGACTTGTAGGTTATAGTAAATCCCTGCGACCCCAGTTGTAGACCGAAATCGTACGTCCGTTTCGATGGTGAAGTGGGGGAGGAGGAAACGAATACAGTCGTATCTTCCACGGTCCAAGACAACCACGTTCCCCTCATTACTTGGAGTGTGACACCCAGTCTGGCAATACGTCCGTTGACATGTAGAACAGTAGAAAGTTGTTCCGTGCTGCGTGCCAATGAGGGCTTAGATACCGTCGACACGCTATTCCGCTTCAATTCTGAAACAAGCGTCTCCGCCGTGGCCTCGACACCAGGAAGGAAGTCGGCCCGCCACTCTTCCACGAAGCGGTACAGTCGGATGGCGCTGCGCGGAACACTGACCAGAATCTCTTCGAGTCCGAAAATGATCCGGAGTGTTTTCGATGGTAAATCATGGCGCTGGGCTGCATCAATTCTCCCGTTGGCTAAAGCCAGTGACGCCAAGATATCCTGCTCAGAGATACCTGCATCGGCTCCTTTGGATCGGGCTCGGACATGGATATTCTTGAACGCAAATACACCGCTTGCAGACTCCGTCCCAATGTCCGGGCGAACGAGAGAGGAAGAGGAAAAGTCTAGCGAAGAACCTGCGACCTCGAAAGTGAGATTCTCCGCTCCAGCACGAATGTTCATGCTTCCAGCATGGGCCATCAGGATAGTTTGGAATAGTGGACGGGTAGTCTGAGTAGGGTGATCGTCAGGGGTGGCATCGTTCTGCCAATACTTATTGACACGAATTGCACCCCGAGCAAAGTCGACGAGGTGAGGAGAGGCAATCAGCGAGATATCAGCAACGCTAAGTACAACGATCTGTTGAGTTGTTTGTGTAGGATGTGAAATGTGAGGTGTCGAGTGGAGCTGAACGAGCGAATTAGATTGATACTGGAGTCGTAGAATGGAACTTGTGATGCAGCTGTGAGACTTCGAGGAGACCGACAATATAGTCAAGTGCATGGTTCCAATCCCACAAGTCACGGATAGTAGAGCGGAAGATGGCTTCGTAGGGCTTGGATTTTCAGGCGGGAATAACAGATCCCAGGAATTGGTATCCATCTCGTCGAGCGCATCCAAGTCTACCATGAGATTGGCTAAGCGAGATTTTATGAGCTGCCGCACTTCTTGGTCCCCGCTCCACCGCTCGAAGTCTGAGGTCAGGTTATGCTGTCGCAAACATAGGCGAAGATGAACCAAAAATTTGAGTGGACCGTTTGTCCGCGCAGCGTGCGGGAGCCCTCGCTGAACCAAAAATGATGGCTGTATGATGGAAAGGGGATCTACGAGAGCATCGTCCCTCGTGAGCCAGAGGATATGCCGCACGAGGGCGAGTAACGATGTGGTAAATCCGGTCCTCCACTCTTGATAGGTATTTGACAGCATCCCTGCACGATTCTTCGCCACGATCAGTAGGGAGGATATATATTCCGGGTCTGATGGCCCCATCTGGACTGTGAAATTATCGGAAGAAATGTCGACATGACTTTGCGCACGGCTCGCCTGGAGGGTGTACATCGACAAGTAGAACTCTGGCTGTGGAGATTCAAGAATAACGCCCGCGGAGGGTGGTAGCCTACCTAACCCGACGGAGAGTTCGTCAAAGGTCGTTTGGACGGACACCGTAGCACGTTGGGCCTGGGAAATGGTTCGAATATGCAAACTCGTGAGTGAACTGTGCAGGACAACATCGACAGCCTGGTTGTTTCCAGGGCCACCTGCGACTGATGATGGGCTGGTGCTGCCCTTGGTCAAAAGAATCTGCTCCAATACCTGAATACGCGCAGAATGAACCAAAATATCGAGGGCTGCAGACGACGGGGAGACGCCTCTTCCCGACGACAGAAAATTGAACAACTGCCGTGCAAGAACGATGTCCAAAATCAGCTCTGCGCTGAGGTCCTATGTCAAGGTTGAGTTATGTATCAATCAAAGACAAAGATCGTGTTACATGTTGTTCACTTTCATCCTTGAGGCGAGACAAAAGCACAAGCAGGAGTGGAGTGACAAGAACCTCGATACAATGGATGCACTGAATGCGAACCATAGATCTTAAATCGGTGCCGGCGGATAATTCCGCTTTGCGTGGAGTGATCAATGTCGATGCTTTTGAGACGCTTTTAGGCCTCTGGAAGCTGAAGGCTGGTGGGTCCTAGCACACCATATAATCAAGTGCACTAGTCTCCTGAGTGAGTGTACGTACTCTCAGCATGACAAAAGGCGAGTCCTCTCGGCTTGATATGTCGTTCAACGAGCACTCCCCATAACGCTTAGTGAAGCGTTCGTAGTGGTGGAGGATAGTCTCTTCTGCGGGGATGATTAGGCGACTCCAATATATCGTCTTATTACTTACCAGGACTTGCAGAGCAGTCGCTTTCCGACGATCCTTCGTCTGTTAAATCTGCATCATCCGACTCATCATCCGACATGGATAGTTCAGAGTCGTATACATTGCTCGCAGGGATTGGTCGAAAGATGCGACTCCGTGCCAGACGTGCGTCCCTATCCGCCTCAGATATATCTTCCCCGTCTGATTCCGACAGGTGGGAGAGCTGAGACCAACGAGGAAGAGGGCTGGGATATTGCTGCTGTTGCTGAACACCGGAATCCTGTACGCGGCTAAACCGTGGGAGGGTGAGCGGCGGAAGATAAAGATCATTCCGGTGCACGCGGTGGGGCGGGCGACGTCGTCCATTGTATCCTGAAGTATCCGGTTTTCCCAAAAAAATAACCCGAGCCTCTGTGAGTTGAGTGAGCAAGTACCGAGCCCTCTGAGTCAAGAGGTCTTGCTCATGCAAGAATGTCCTCTGAGGATTGCGATTTGTCTCGGGGCAAGAGAACGAGTCGAGTACGATGTCGAAGTCCATGGCAGCGGCTTCAGACCACGATTTCCGGGAAGCGTCCAAAATGACCAGGGCTTTCACAGAGGCACGAGGTAGCCTCAGATTGAGAGACTTGCCGCAAAGTTGACCCTGCAAGTCGTTCGTATGTAAGGTAAGTCCTTTTGGCACGTCAAGATCGACAGCAGCCGCTCCAGCAAGACAAGTGGCATTCAAAGCTTTCAAGGAAAGCTTTATGTATGTCACTAGGATAATCATCAGAAAAGTCATCTCGACTAAAAACCTACTCACAATCTGGATCAAGAGGGACACTGAATTCGCTTGCAGGGACGTTCGTGACATCCGTGAAGTGTATTCGGAACGCATCAACGACCGCGAGTAAAGCACGGCTTTCCAATGGCGTTGCAAGGATTTTGACATGGCCTAGAGCAATTTCCCATACGCATACGTATGTACGTGTACGTGGTGGCGGTCCGAAAAGTCTATTGGCGGTGATCTCGATACCTAGGACAAATTGGCTTGCATCGTTAGATATTCTAACGACCACTTACCATCAACGACAAGCGTCTCCTTAAAGTGTCGCCTTCTATCGCGGAAGAATTCATCTTCCAGACATGTCTCCACGATACATCCCCTGAGCTCACCAACATTGAGCGACATCTCTATAACAGCATGAAATGCGCATCTGTGATTATCACAATCGTTCCTTACCCATAAAGTAATCGTGCAACCGGAGATCGAGTTGCAATTCAGGGAATGCAAGGTACAGCGAAGTGCCAATGTCCTTTGCAGTCGCCATACTCGCATATCTTTCGAAGCCAGGTAAACCGGCAGAAAGCAGCAGAGATCCATGTTGAACCATTAAAGTTAATTCAACTTGAAGCATATTTGTCTGTATCTCACTTGAGGGATCAATTCACTCCCTATGGTGCATACTCACCTTTTCTGGCCGCCACTTCTTCTCGATAGGATCACCCACTTCACCTCTGCTCCGTTTCTCCAGATACTCTGTCAGTGTAGAGAAGTGGGTGAAGGAGCCAAAGTAGTTGTCACGTAGGACCATGAAGTATCTGATCGCCCAACCCAATGTTTTCATGGCGACATCACCCGCCTATTCTCGAATTCACGAATGAAACGTTGCTTTAGACAAGTGACGCACCAAGATAGCAACTTTAAGCTGCTCGATGTTGTCTGGATGAACTTCCGCCCAGTAATGGTAGGTACCATCTATGCGGAATTTGCCTGCTTGTAGAATGTGATGCTCCTTGCCCTGGTTATAAAGAGAATGAGTATTCCACTTGGGCAAACACATGCAGACGGAGAGCTCTGGGACATCAATCGCAAAGGAGATGGTAGTAGTTTCTGGGAGATACACGTTCGACGGGATCGTCGCTATCGCCCATAACCGAGGGGCTCGTAGGCTAACCATAGCTAGTAGCGTGTCATTGGGACAACGAAACCCCTGCAGGAAGATGCACGTACTGTTCTCATCCTTGATCAAAGGCTTGTCGATGATGTTCTGATCGTTGGCATACAAGTTTAAACGAAAATGGTGCAGGTGAAGCTCCAACGAGTAGACAGTTGGCACAAAATGATGCCATTCCGTTGGTTCTCCGCTGGCCCAATCGCGAGAAAGGTCAGTAATCATGTTGATATGATCCCTCAGAATAAAGATGACTGGCTGTCGCAAGGAGACGGAAAATGACCATTGACGCTCTGCATTCCATTTGAGGGGGGAAGGGAGCGCTGCAGAAACCTATACATAGTCAAGATGAAACATACAAGATATGCTGCCAGGCCTACTCACTCGACAAGATTCTGCGGTGATGACTTTAATGTCATTCAAACTCGATGTGACCTCGGTGGTATCAAGATGCACTTCCAGCCGAGACTCGTATCCATCCGGCCCGATAACCATTGGAATAAGAAAACTGATTGAAGAGCTATCTCCAGCGGCGACGTGGAGGGAAGCGTGTTCTCGTATCCGGGACTTTGGGATATCCGCAATACCGTCCCACTGCCAATTCTTCGATGCTTCGCGGAATGGGAGATTCAATGTGGTTTTTTCGCGCAATTCAACGAAGATCTTCATCGCAGTCCATATCCGTTTCTCCCCGGGTTTGAGACGCTGGGACACCTCCAGGTCATGGAAGGTGAGAGGGAAAAATGTTCGCTGAAGGTGAGCCCTTCGACTAATTGTTAGAGAGCCATGTAACATGTGAATGACAAGAATCTCACCGCTGTCGGTCTGCCCACGGACCGTACCGTATTGCACCATTGCGAATGACCAGGTCGATTCCCCATTCAGGAGGCAAATCACCATTCCCAATGTCATATGACTCCAAACCCATCCCCTTCGGTCCATCAAACTCGGCGGGGACTTCACCGACAACGTCCGCGTAATAAGAAAGCTCCAGCATTGGAGCCTCTACAATTCGACGCTCAATTGCATACTCAAGTTTCGCGGAGTCACCACCGACAAAGTTGTTTTCATCCAAACTCTTCTTGCCGGATGCGAGTGTTCTTCCCTTGAACCCACTGGGCGCCAAATGGTTGGGAGAAAACAACGCAGAGTACAGCCTAAGTCCCCTCCATACTTTCTGGAATACGCCAAAAAATAAATAGTTTAGCGGAATTTGATCAGCGTAACTACAGTGTGTCAGATGACATCACAAGAGACCCGGATATTGGCTACTGACATGGATGTTTCTGCTTGTGTTCGAATAGTATGGCCAACGCCACTCATAGACCCCTGGTAATGTTCGTTTTCTACAAGTTGGATAAGAGTATTTTGGAACTTGAAGTTCAAGAGTTGTTTGTAAAGGTCACACTTAGATCTTGCCTAGCTCGAATATCAGCGAAGTATACAACGGAAACTTGATAGACATTCATACCCGTACAATCCCAAACGTACCATCTGCCCTATGACATTCCGCAACCATAAGGCTCGGCGTTGATGAATTACCGCAGACAATGGCTAATTTGAGGACCTCGATGGATATTGGTAGTAAGTCCTTGGGGTCGAGGTATGGCATTTGCCGTTTAATCCAATTTATGGCGGCATGAATTATAGGCGGTGGTTTGATGCTGGCTAACGCAGACGGAGGATAGAGGCCTGGCGGGATTTTTTAGGAGATAGTGGCAGCCGGCAGAGTGATGGACTTGCCCTCCAAGCCTGAAGTACGGGAAACGTGGCGCCGAGGTTCAGATTCTTCAGGAACCGGCTCTGCCTTGGCTCGCATCTGAGAAAGGATATGATCGTATGCTGCAGTTCTGTTGTACAGAAACCACTCGAATCCATAGGCAGAAACCTTGACGCGGCATGAAGGAAGTGAATGCGTCCGGTTAACTGCCTCACCATCAGCTAATTTTGATAAAAGACAAGGCAGAGAATGGGTCGCACAGTCTTCTCCACCGACATGAGCGCGATTCAGGTCATCCCCGGTCGCAGGAATGCGCAGCCAATACCTCCAGGAAACCTGCGCTTTGACGATCTTAATGGTCTGATTACTTGAGTGGTATAAAACATCTTTAAGGAGGATTCTGCCAGCGAGAATAGAAAAGTGGATGGACCCTAGTACATTCCATAGTTTGTACCCGCGAGCTTAATCGGCAGAGTACTCACCAATCTGGATCCAAATGCTGGATCCACCCTTGTTCCAGTACCTGATTCTGAGAAATAGCCCGATGACGGCCGCAATGAGGCGGTTGAAATAGAAAATGTAGAGGATTGAGGCTATGAGGACGCAGATACAAGCGACCAAGAGGTAAACCCTTAGCATGGTCTGGCTAGAAGTTAGCGCGTGGTGAGAAACAGAAGGAGGAATAAGAATGGGTCAAGCTACTGTGATCCTGACGCCGAAGTTGAGGTTCAGAACTTGGGCACGCCTGCCGCAATGATGGTTGTTTCAACGACAAGGTGACTATGCAAACACCGACTACCGTACTACGTGTACATTTCTGGCTTTCTCCACCACCATGCAGTCTGCACAAAAATCAACGAGCCCTTTGAAACGCCTTGCTCTACATTCTACTACGACTTGCTCGTCGCAAGCGACAGCGTACGGAAAGTGTATTGTTGCCACATACACCGACGTTCGCAAAGATTGCTGCAAACATGAATTTGAGAAATTCGGGCAGTGTCTGCGCCAAGCGGTATGTCCACAAGAAATCATGGTACACGCCTTCCCCACTCACACACCGTAGATGAAGCGCAACTGGTAACGAACCCACTCCACGTTTAAAGCTAGGTTATATTGTTGCAGGGACCAAGTCTGGAGATCACAGTAAATGTACTTGGTAGGGAGGTCACAGGAATACTACTCGATCTACTCGGTGGACATGCTCCCTGGTATTCTCCCTGCGTCTTCTGTCCTTGAACTGTTGGCAGTTTCTGCCGAGTCGGACTGGTCTGGCACTCGGCGTCTTGCCTCTTCTCGTCGCCTCACAATGGCCCTCAAGTGCATGGAAAGTGGTGTCGGGGTGGTATTTGGCAGAGGGAGGGTGGTCAGGTCCGCATCCGATGCGAGCGGAATTGGGTTTCGCAGGCGGTTTATGAGGTGGTGGAAGCGAAGGTCTATGATCATTGTAGGTGTATGGTGGTGCGCGTACTTTCTGTCGTCGCCATCGCCGCGGTCTATCTCCAGGGAAGGTGTCCGGGGTGGTGACAGAGCGGGTGATGATGGAATAGCACTGGAGTCGAGGTCGGACAGGGAGGATAAGCGTACCGAGATCTCGAATGAGATGGTAGTGAGGAGCATCTGAAGGCAAAAGATGAGGGTATCGAGCAATACAAGGTGTAGCTTGGATGGCGGATATCCTGTGTCGGTGTGAGCAGGCTGACGGGTGCGAGTTAAGAGATACCCACCCATCCCAACGAAGTCAAGGATGACGGCTCGACCTTCTGCTGCGCCATCTCTGGCGTGAGACCAGAAACTGGGTGCGTTCGAGGCGCAGAGGAGGAGGATCCAGACGCGCAAGGACAACTTGGGATCGAGCTCGCGAGGCTTGTAGAAGATGAACTGGCTGGTAACTCTGCACAGAAGGGGCAAGAGGGTGGGTGATAGAAAGAACGAGAGGGTGTAGAGCTGGAATATGAGGTTGTCGAGCTAGTTAATGGCCGTGAGCACATCTCGGCGAGGAGGGAATTAAATGAGTCGGGGGATACGAACAGAGTCAATAATGTGTTGCCGTTGAACGTCATGGCGCTTGTGCATGTCATCTAGTCTGTCCTGCGAGTCCGTCGTCGTTGCGTCCGTCTCGTCCGAGTCTCTTCCGGATGTCCTCCACGTCGGGCTCGTAGTCGACCCGCTGTTTGGCTTTGTTGGCTCATTGGGAAATCTATGCATTGCTATGTAGCAGTCACAGCGTTGTACTAAATATGATACACTCCATGTCCGTATGAACTAGTACAATAGAAAGCTGTCTGCGTTATCGCAGCGATCGTTGGGAATGATTGTGTACAGGAGGAACACTAGTAAATATGGACCCCATGTAAGTGGCGTGGTCCATCAACGCGGCGTGGGCAGCTGTCGACAGCTCCGCGGTATATAGTGAATGTTGTCCATCCTCGCTACCCGGGGGTTGTGGCTCACCTCCTTTTGGGGTGTGATCAGAGCGTTCGTGGGGATTTGGTAGCCTTCCAGGCTGAACGGCGTTTTCTTGCGGACAGCTGGACGTTTGTGTCACGTCGGGTGATGCCGTAGTGCCCACTGGGCGCGGTGGTAGTGCACGGATGCGGCGGCCAGAGGCCGTATCCGACAAGGAGTGAGGTGGTGATAGTGATGGGTTAGGTGCTGGAACCAGAGACAAGTCACGGTCATGCGTCGACACTGGTATATAGCTCGGCGGTCTGATGTCAAAAACAATATCTTCGGGGTCCTGCGGATCGCCAGTGCTTTCTCGCGAATGGAGCAACTCGACATTGTCGCTTGCATGGCGCGTATGCCTTGTACTTGGTGTTTCTGGCTTGGAGAGGGCGTGGAAATAGCCCAGGCGTTGTGACCGGTCATGTCGTTTCTGCACGCGCAGGCGGTTCACGTATCGGGTTGCGATCAGTGCACCGTCTTGGCAGTAGAAAAAACGTCAGCAAACACGAAAACACGAAAATAGCGAGACTCACATAATTCCAAGAGCAGCAGTGCTGCAACGATCGCTATGAATACGTATGTTGAGACATTCGTGAGGTCCGAGCAACTCGACTCCATCGAAGTGTTCACCAACACTTCTGCACAGTCATCGATAAGCTGTTGGCGATTGCTTGCACGCACGGTCACAAGGAAGTATATGCCGACGATGAGATTGATGACGAAATGAGTATAGAGGAAATAGGTATAAGTCATGACGAATAGCTGTTTGCGTGCAACAACGCCGATAAACCTGTAAGACGGAGCTGGGTAAGTGCATTCGCACGTGAAGACTTATGGGGTATGCGCACCCAACAGTGGACGCCAAAAACAAGAGACTTTCAACGATTCCTGTCAAAATAAAGGCGATCCGTTCCTTGCTAGAGAGTTGGTAGGAATCTAGGCCATCTTGGTCAAAGCTGAATTGACGGTCTAAGACAGAGAGACCTACGGGATATCTCGAACCATATAATGATCGATACCGTCCCAGAAAGGAGGAATGTCAGTATGGACATCAGCACGAATCCCGCGCGAACTGGTATACAACAACAGAACGAGTTGGAATGGAATAGCCATGCAGTGACAGGCATGTTTCAAGCCCCGGTACGCGATGAACGTAGGGAACGGCTGACGCAGGACAAGTGAGACGGGGACTCAGTGAGTCGTACTGTATATAGGTCTGCGGATGCTCACGTTTTTTGTACAGCCCCCAAAGATGAGGACAGTGACCTTGGCCGATCACTATAGCGATGCACTCACAGCGTGGACAAGTGGCGACTGAGCGCCCAGAGGGCATCGCCTGGTCGGCGCTCAGCCTGAGAGATAGCCGGAGTTTCAATAAGGGTTGGATTAGCCAGTGTACACTTTTGTTGCTACACTTTCAAGGACACAAACATGAACGGACAGCTCGACGGCGCGCCGATGGATGTAGATGACGAAGAAACTCAAAAAACACCAGTGAACGTGCGGCGTCCGCCAAGTCCAGCACCCAGGCTCCGTGCCCAATCTGAGCCTTTCCAGGTGCCAAAGCAATTCACGGTCGGTTATGTCTATTCCATGGATATGCTACTCCACGCGTCTCTTCACGGTCATCCTGAGCAACCTGACCGTATCTCGAGGATCTTCGATGCTATTCAAGGTGCCAACTTAATATCAAAGATGAAACATATCCCTATTCGTCCTGTATACCGTAACGAGGCACTCCTTGTACACACTGAGGAGCACTGGGACAAGGTCCTTGCCATTCAATGTAAGTGCAGGAAATGCGCCTAGTTCGCGATTTCCTTCGACTGGTTCGTAATACCCCGACACTTACAACGCGAGCCTCTTCATCTCTCCAGCGATGACTGCACAAGATATCACTGACTCGGAAAGTTACTACGAATCGTTATCCCTCTACGTTATGAACGGCACCACTCGTGCTGCCAAAATGAGCTGCGGCGGCGTCATTGAAGCATGTCTGAAAGTGGCTCAAGGTCACCTTAAGAAGACATTTGCTATCGTGCGGCCCCCAGGGCATCACGCCGAGCCTGATGAGCACATGGGTTTTTGCTTCTTCAACAATGTCGCCGTTGCGGCAAAAGTCGTTCAATTGTGTACTCCAATCAAACGTATATTGATACTGGACTGGTAGGCCAATGGGTTATATGCCATGTATGATTTTCTTGACACTTAGTTTCTATCAAAGGGATGTGCACCACGGTAAATCCACCCTTTGTCATTTGCTCGGAACCACTCACTTTGGTCAGGCAACGGAACACAGCGTGCCTTCAACGATGATCCAACTGTATTGTATATCTCCCTACATCGTTACGAGCGCGGTCAATTTTATCCTTGTGGTCCTTTTGGCGGTTTGGAGTCCTGCGGAGAAGGTCCAGGTCTTGGCTAGTATGTCCGTGCAACTAGACACATGAACATTCCTGACAGACACTAGTTCTGTCAACGTCCCGTGGCCCACGAAAGGGATGACAGATGCTGATTACATCCATGCCTTCCAGCAAATTGTGATGCCAATTGCTTTGGAGTTCGCACCTGAGCTGGTGATTAGTAAGTTCGGGAAAAGCTTGCTTGGCACATTCACAACATTCACTTTCCTCCACAGTTTCGGCTGGTTTTGATGCAGCGGATGGCGATGATTTGGGCGAATGCCATGTGTCGCCCACTGGGTACGCGCACATGACTCACATGCTTGCAGGTCTAGCTGGCGGTAAACTGGTAGTCGCTTTGGAGGTGCGCCAGCAGCTAGGATTCCTGAGTGGTATCCTGAAAACATGCCTGTTTCACTATAAGGGAGGTTATAACCTCGACTCTATATCAAATTCTGCGCTCGCGGTTGCCCGCGTTTTGCTTGGGGATGCTCCACCCGAACTACCTCCAATGATGGCGTCTGAAGCTGGCACAGAAACCGTCTGGCAAGTAGCACTTGAACAGAGTAAGCACTGGAAGAGCATCAATCCCAAAGCTTGTGAACCTCGCGAAGGTATGTATATCTCATACCTGACGGTCATTCCATTCGCTACCCTTTGTGCAGAAATGGACGAAATCACCTTTTCGATACCGGAGATCCTCAAAGGACACAGGCAGCATTTTTTATATTCGCAATATCAAATGTTACAGATTCCATTGATGCCCGCCTACGAAGAACGCTACGGGTCACAGGTAATGTGCACGTAAGTGTCTTTTTTTTCCCCTGGAAAGTGATTCATTTTTTCGCGCGATGACGTTGCTTAAGAGGTGACTTGCTCGAGAACAAAACGGTTGTGATGTTCGTCCATGAATTGTTTGTACACTTTTCGCCTTCTTCGGGGTCTCGCTAAGTCCAACTATCAGTGGAAACCTTCGAGTAGAATTGGACGGGAGTCCTATGTGCGACGTCAACCTGGAACATTCGTACCTTGTACGTTTCCATTTCTCCACTTATGTTGCTATGACCGATCTCTCCCACAGATCGATTTTTCGAAGGACCTCATTGCCTGGGTGAAGGGTGAGAATTACGCGCTTGTCGACGTCAATCTCTTTCCAAGGCCATTTGTGGCCTCGGCGCTGCCTATGTCACTGGTACGATCTACAGGATAGTATTCGACTGAGCTGAGTTCATCATTCGTAGCGCCCGAAAGCAGTAGAAAATCCAGCCAGAGACCTTCTAACATATATCTGGGACAACTATATCCAGTGAGCAGAACGGACGCACGTCAACTCACATCTCTTCGACTCACCGCTTGCCCTTGCCGTAAAGGTTGTCGAGCGCGACGTGTATTATCCTGATCGGTCACGGTCAGGGCTGCCAGTCCTTGATGGACATGATTAATATCAGACGTATGTAGGCCCGGCAAGCGAGCTTCAGCCATTCTGATGATGTGTAATAGGGGCTAATATGATCAGATACGTCAATCTCGTAGTCCAAGTCGTCGGAACGGGAAAGATACCTCTGATACCCAAGGATTCTGACAACCTCCGGCAGTGGTATTCAAATGTAATCTTCCTTCGTCTCGTTCTCGAGTCTTGATGAATACTGATATATCGAAAGAACTCCCTTGTCATTATGCATCCTCGGCACCCGGCCCTTGCCCCAGACGGCAAAATTCTCAAACGACACGGGCGAGTCTTCCAAATCGGTATTTGATACTTCTCTTCGTATATGACCTTCTCGCTGACCGCCAATACCTTTTGTAGACGAAGTCAAACCAATCAAGACCATGATGAAGGCCCTTCCACTGATACGTGACCAAGTACAGCAGCTAGGCAGATCTAAAACATAGTACACCACACTCTTTCTTGATTATCACTTGTTTCATTCACCGTGCTAGTTGTTGTATAATTCCCGCTTCTACTTCTGCAGGATGGGTATTCAAAGCCACTCCACAGAGTGTCTGCGCGGAGAGATTATCCCCACGACTTGGGCTTCTAGGTCAAGGATTGAGCCACCGAGGGTGGCGACCAAGTCTCCTGATAAAGAGGTAGCTGGTTTTACCCCGAGCAGCTCTTCTAAGTTGGTTGATGCGAGTGCGAGTGCCTCAGATTTGGAGATCCGGCCATTACTTTCGAGTGCAGCCTACGGAGGAGATAAATCATGGGAAGTGAAAAAAAGCTGGAAGACTGACCCATGCAGCATCCAAGCGGGTGTTGCGAGCGCTCCATTGCTCAAGGATACCAATGCCAACCTTGACACCGTGTGCAAGCAAGGTAGTGATCGAGCTGTCTTTGGTCAATGGTGGGCCCGGAAGTCTTGAAGACATTTCGTTAATTTGGCAAACATCAATTATATTGGAGACTTACATCCTCGTCATCTCCCAAGACTCAGGGAATGGCCTAGACGGTGTTACGATTACCCCGACATTCGCCTCGCCTAGATTTTTAGCCAATAAGTGGGCTTCGGCGGCTCCAGCCACTGTGAACTTGAGCTCAACGCTTTTACTGGCCTCAATCTCCTTCTTGAGCTTAATCAACGACGCGATAATATCGGCATTTTGCGCTTGGACAACTAGTGGAATGTCTCCCTTTGATTGCATTCAAACGAGGCAGAATCAACAATTAGTTCATAGTTTACCTTGGCAACACGGTCAAACGGAGTTCCGCTGGCGGCATCCAGCAGCAAGTGGCGCAAAGCAGCAATCTGACTGCTAACGCTAGGGGAAGGTGATGTCGAATGGCCGACGTTGACGTGGAGAGCAGCTATATCCTGAATGACAGCACCTTCCTGTAATGCGTGTGCTGCGCCCGTTGAGAATGCAGTACTTATGCCAGCAATCAATCCTTGGGATGTGGGAGGCGTGATCGCCGACGTTACACCTGCATGGTAGGCGAGTCTAATTGTTGGAGTCTCAGTATACTAAACGTAACATCAAAGGACGAAAACCAACAGGGTGTCGCGACCTGCGAATTGCAAACCATCAACGGCCAACATAACCTCATTGCCTGCCAGAAGGTTTGGAATGTTACTTGATAGAGGATCAAGCACTACGCCGTCATGCGTGGACTGCTCGCCCTGGATCTCCTCCAGACCCAGGGGTGACCCGTAAGACACCAAGCCAGGACTGACAGAAATGCTTGGACAAATGCTATGATCGGAGGACAAAGGAAAACTTACGAGATTGAGCCACCTTGCAGGTCAAAGGATTCGAAATCCTGATTTATGGGACTGATGGATGCAAGGCAAGCATGCCGTGATCCAGAGCATGCGATTTCGCCTTTTCGTACGACGACCACCCCTGGTTCACCATCACGAGCACTGAATACCTCCTGGATGCTGGGCCAACTCCTTTCGAATACACTGCTGACGTTAGTAAACACGACGGTATCAGCCATTGCCCGGCTCGGCGTCAAAGGT
Source organism: Boletus bicolor (assembly GCA_003316205.1). Classification (NCBI taxonomy): domain Eukaryota; kingdom Fungi; phylum Basidiomycota; class Agaricomycetes; order Boletales; family Boletaceae; genus Boletus; species Boletus bicolor. Next base: position 14,530 of record QFEM01014422.1, on the reverse strand, counting down.
GGAAGTCCCTGGTATTCAACAGCTGCTTTCGCTTCCTTTTCAAAGTCGGGAGTAGCTGGGAGCGATTGGAATGTAGCGGGTTTCTCCAAAATGTAGGGGTTTTCAATCTGAGCGATACCATCAATCCAAACTTGCTTGGGTGTTGCGCCAAGAGCCAATGGGTGGCTATCCCATATTATAATGTCTGCGGATGGGTCAATACAAGGGACCCGGTTAGCTTTGCGACCCTTTTACCTGCGTCATGTCCTGTGCAAAAGATCGATCGGTCAGTAAGTTACATCTAAGGCAATTCAACGATACACACCTTCACGAATAAAACCGATGCGGTGATCCAGGCCAAGAACTTTGGCAGGAGTTGAAGTGACTGCGGAGAGCGCAAGGTTGGCCGAAAGGCCATAGTAGTGGGCCTGTTGGGCCTCAAAAAGTAAGTACCGAGAATTTAACACAGGATGATCACTCTGAGAACATGTCAGTCCTGAATAGAGAAGCATGGGTCCAACTTTCAGCACCTTCATCACGACATCTATGCCGTTCTCGGCCAAGATGCGTGGAGCAAACTCAGAGCCTCGGTAAGCTTCCCGCTTATACCGAGCGTTGGTCGCAAACAAAGCAGCAGCCGGTGTGTTGTCTGAATGCAATTGTATAAGTAGTACACAGAAATGGGAGAAAAAAAAACATACTGTAGGCTCGCTTGAGAGTTCCGGGAACTAAATAAGTCTCGTGTGCATGATGGAAAGCAGCTAGGGGGAACTTGAACTCATTTGTAAGCTGGTATATAAATTAAAACATCTCCAACATCTAGTCCGACGTTAAACGTACTCGGACAAAGTCGTCAAGGTCAACTGCTTCATAACAGTGGGTATGAACCTGAGAAGAGCTAAGGGTTAGCGAGAACCATGAACTTTTTGCGGTGACAATACCTTGACGCGACCTCTAAGAACGTCGACGAGAGCCTCCCATTGAAGGTCCTCGGGGAAATCACCAAGGCCATCCCATTCACCAGTCGAGGCTTTCCTGCAGTAGGCATCCTGACTGTCTTTGATCTTGTGGGCAGTATCGTAACTGACAGATGATATGTTTCAAAACGCGACAGTCATTAGGGTGATCCTGACGCTTGGCGGAATGCCCAGAAATTGTCCATGCGAGTATTTCCATATACGCGGCCTACAAGGAGATCATAAGTCAGACTTGCCGTTGCGTTTCAGATGGACACGTACTGGGGTTTTCTCCTGATAGTTTCAAACCAATCATTAATCAAAAAGTAACTCTCATCATGGAGGCGTACCACATGCATGTCTGCGGGTGAACGATGAACGAAGATATCAACGATACTACAAGAAATTCTTACTTCATCTGCCTCCAGCGTGGTGGCAGAGTCGGATCGACGCGTGTATCATTGATGGTATAAGGTGGTTCGAGCAACATAGACGAAGGAGACCGCTCTTCAGTTGGGCGTAGTTTGATAACAAATGCTTGCCCTCCTATGGCTCGAGTAAGTATATTACACATCCGACAAACTGAAAGTAACTGAACCAATTGCATTAGCTGAACCAGGTAGAACGTTTGCAGTTGTGACACCCCCAGATATAGAAAGCCGATATGCATCGTCGTGTGTGTTAAGCCCATCCAGGCTTCGAAGCCACGGTAAGATCGGTCCTAAAAGTTGTGAGCTTGGTACCAAATGGAATTCGACGAAGAAAGTGGAATAAACCTTTCTCTGAATTGGTGTCATCTGCTCCAGCGAGTGCGGGAACACTATCAACTCCAAGATGAGAATGCATATCAACTATCCTGTGACGCAAATACATCAGAGACACAATTTCGAAGGGACGCAAAGATATTACCCTGGGGTTACCCAACTCCCACCCACGTCAACAGTGAGGAAATCCTTATACTTTGCCAAATTCTCTTCGGAGGCGTAGCCTACGAACTTTATGATACCCTTGTCCAACAGGATGTCTGCACCGTGAATCTCATAACGAAGAGAATCTCCAGTCCACACTGACGCATTTTTGAGCAACGTCGCGCGAGTACCGTCGACGAAACGGTCAGATTGGGTTCTCCGCGCGAAATCAACAGGTGGCCCGGGCTGCGCATGGAGCATGCTACATTTCTGAAGTGTTTCTTCAGCATGGAGAGGTAACCTGACAGAATCCTTGGCCACGAAAGTGTAGCGAGAGACAGACCACAACCAGACCACTACAGCAACACTGCAGAGGGTGAGGACGCGTGCTAACCTGTTCCTGCGGACTTGGGGTCTCTCGACCACTGCAAGTTGAGTGTAGGTTGGAAGCTTATCCATGGTCCCAGTATTAGCTGGGAGGCTGAACGGGTCAGGCGGGAAACGCTGCTTGCTATATATATGGCTTACGGAGTTGGTCCAGCTGGCAGGGTCTTGTGCTAGGAACCTGGGAAGAGGAAGATAAGCCTCTAGCGTCATTAATCATGTGGGCAGAAGAAATACAACAGCAAGCACTGCCACAATTCGGCAGTCTCGCCGAGCACATTGTAGTATGGCCCCCACCGAGGTCAGAGAAAAACCGCCTGTCGTGCAACCTGGCGTAGGAAATAACATCATTATCAACCCAAACCAGGTGAGTTCACTCATTGTCCGCAACGGCCGGCTCACTGATGTTGCTGGAGCGCTTGAATCCAGTCCTCGAATGCGTCCGCAACGTGGGTAAAGAGTTTGGCGACATCGTCCCCGACTTTCAGGTTGGCCGTACGACGTGCATATTGTTCCTCAGGTATATTTATTCTTTATTACACTTGCGGTGGCGTTCTGACGAATACATCAGTTTGAGGTACCACCGACTTCATCCCGAGTACATCCACACTCGAATCGAGAAACTTGGACATTCCTACAATCTTAGAATACTCCTTATCATGTGTGACGTTGTACGCAGGCCCTGTATAGTCTTCTGGCTCTTATTCACGTCATCCTCAGACCGAACACCAAGAGCTGATCAGGGAGCTCACTAAAGTAACGTGCTGTCCTTCTCTCGTGACCCACTATGGACAATCGCCACAGGTGTGTCTGATCAACAATCTCACTGTCATTGTAACATGGAGGTACGCCAGTGCGTCGTGCAATCACTCGCTCTGACTCCACCCCCGAAAGCAATGACGAAGCTGGTCAATACATTGCAACATTCAAGCACTTCGAACACAAGCCACCAGACCTCATCAAGGAGCGTGTCGACAAAGATTACGATTCCCAGTTACGCACTGCGCTTACAAGCATCAATAAAGTCAACAAGACCGATGTTGAAACGCTCCGCACGTCTCTCGGTGTATGTTCGGTGCTAGGCTCCTTCATCAATGTCTTACACTCCACGAGCAGAGCTTTGCGGATATCAGCAGGGCATCCTCAGACAGATTGCAAACTTTACCAGGGTTCGGCCACGTTAAAGTCAGAAGGATCAAAGACGCATTCGAGAAACCATTCCGCAATCAGTCGACGAGTGCGACCTTCTCGCTTGGCGGTCAAGTATCACTTGCCCCACCTCCCAATCTGAGTTCTGCAAATGAAATACCTCCCGCGGATGCGAATAACAAGGGAAAAGAGAAGGAAACGTCTCCACCAGCCTCACCACTAGACCACCAATCTCGTGAACCAAGCCCTGTATGGGATATTGAACTTGATATTGTTTAGCCTCAATTGCTTTCCATGTCGATGGATTTCCATTCAAGCTCAGAACCTTTTGCAGTGGGGTCGAGTAATCCGGATGATAAAGCTAACCTCTCCGCTTATGGGCAGTTCGCTGGAGCGAAATGCGAGTACTGTACTTGATGCCGTCGTGAAGGTACTGCCTAATTTTATGTTCAGCCACTCAGTATGCTGGAGGAATGCTTAATTCAGGCTCATATTCGGCCTGGAGTCGACAACAGGTCTGGTGATTTCTAACCAGGTAGGCAGAACGCGTTTCGCAAAAGTTACGTTACTGTATAATCGACTGAATACCTTATGTAATTTGCCAGCAGGGCATTTGAGAATTAAAGTAGTAAAGTATAAGGAATGAAACCTGTCGTGGAGAATACCGGAAGTATAGTAAAATAAGAGTCGAGGGAACATGACAACCGAACCAGAATTTATTATCAATGCATGGATGCATGGAAAGGGGATGCCATTTTTCTCTGCAGTTGATTTATTGACGTTGTGGTGAGAAATAGGCCTTGAGAGTGGATGCCCGTCGACGCGGACGAACGCCTATGAGTGCCATGCGTTCATAGTAGATGCGCATCGTCAGACGCTGTATTGCCGCCTTCGTCCTCGATCGATCGAGATGAGCAGCACGAGTGTCAACTGAGATAGCCGGAGTCATAAATGCTTCGCTTGGTGTGTAAAGTACACACTCACCAATTTTACGCTGTAGAACCTCGAGGACTCTACGGAGGAGTTCGAGAGGTGGTACTGGTGGTTTCTTGGACTTGTTTGGACTCCCTTGCACTGAAGTACTGCTCGCGGACTTCATAATAGTACGCTCTTCTTCAACGTATGGCGTAATATCAATGAGAGCCACAGATAGGATATTAACATGATGTCTAAGCTCCTCATAATCCGTCGATTCATTTGTGACGTCGAATAGCTCGCAGGATCCAGCATCAGGGGAGAGTAAGAGTATGAGTGGTTCAAGTGGAGGTACTTGCTCCTGGGTGATGTTCTAGCTGTCGCTTTGCTGGCCAGAGGGGGAAAAAAACTTACGTTCGGGATAATGGACGCGGAAATGAGGAGGCAGTATGCCAGACGTCGTGCAATGCACCTCGTCCGACCACTGCCACTTGCGAAAAACGAGACCAACCGAGCCTTATTGACAGGCACCAGTTGTCTGGCGAAGCTTAAGACTTTCTCATGGATATCGTGGAGCTGAAGTAAATCCAACGTTCCTGTGTGGCATCTAGATGGAATGGAATGTCACGTACGAGGTAATCCGTTGCGCCATGATTGCACACAACGTCCATGGTGATATTCAGCTGCGTATGGAGTTCGCTTGAAGTCAATGAATCAAGTCCCATGACAACTAGGATCAACACCACGTTTGCCACGTCACCGGAAGAGAAAGCACCAGCGCTGGGATGCCTTCCGTGAGTAATCTGGTTATTAAATCAACATCGGTTCTACTGACAAACCTGCAGCCTTTATGATCGCAAAAAGTCTTTTTAGAGCTTTCATGAGAGTTTCATGGGTGATAGGGTTCTTCTCAACGCATTCCGTAGTTAATCCGAGTCTCTCAAGGATCGAGGGGTTTGCGCCTAACCGAACTAATGCGAACAAGATAGCAATGAAAGGCATTTGTACCTTATGTGGGCTCGACCCCCACAGCTCACGAAGAGCGATGGAGATAGCATCGGCCACATGTGAAGACGCAAAGAGAGCTGCGAAAGGGTCAGCGCCGCAAATATAAATTGCGAGAACAACCTACCCATGTCAAGGAGTTGAGGGATATTCGACAGTACGATATCTCTCGGAACAGCAGCAAGCGTTCCAGTACGGAGAATCAAGTCTAGCAGTAAATCATCTGAGTAACGTATAGTTAACATCATAACCAGAGTTGGGTACTCAGAAGACACATACCACCGCTCCTGAGAAAATCATCTAAGCGAGTAAGAATGGGATGACCTGATAAGGGTGGGGTTGACATAGAATCAATCTCCATATCTTCATCTGAAGATTGTGTCCATAAGGGAATGCCCGGCGTCATTTTCTGATCTATATTTTGTGCCTTTTCTTTTCCTTTACTATCCTTGTCGCCAGCAAGTATCTTGTTGATAGCTTCACCGGCAACAGCACCCAACATCTCGGATTCGCGATCCCCAATAGTAACATCCTCCATATCACTGGGGCCAACGGGGCTGGTCGACTGGCGAGATTCATGAACAGCTTTCCAGGCCGCTTGCTCATCCGCGAGGCATAATCGATTCATAGCGTCAAATTCATCATCAGAACCTACTGATGCCTCGCGAGAACCTTGCCTGATTGCTTCTTCGGCGAGACGAAGGGCGGCACAACTGGTACCACGTTTATCCTCCGACTCCTTCTCGCGTAAAAGTGCATGCAGAGGGTTCATCGCTCGTGACTTCTTGCGATTCGAGGGGAAAGACGCTGACTTTGTCACGATAACGGAAGTTGAAGACTCGGCAATTGTGAGGGGCAGATGAAAGGCTGCTGCAAGGTTACGGGTTCTCGTAGACGCCCGGATCGGCCGGAGTGACGGCGAGCAGCCATCCGAAGCTTTGAAGGTGCGAAAGCCAATAGTTTCGTCGCCGAAGGTTGAGGGCACAGGTGACAATGGAGAAGAAAATATGTCACTCGCTGTTCGTGGTGCAGGAAGTAGGGACCTTGAAAGCGAGATTAAAATTCAATATTTGACTCACCAAAACCCGAAACTCTTACCTTTGCTCCCATGCACCATCAATTAGAGGGAGATCATCAATAAGCTCGCCGTCGTCACTGTCTTCGAGTTCACGAAATGAAAGAGGCCGTTCATCATCACTGGATTGGTTGGCAGCGAACGCCCTTGCTTTAATTTCTGCAATAAGCTTGGCGGTCTTGGCTTCTGGACCAATTGGTTCCGGGGTAGGGGGAAGCGGAGGGAGCTCGTCTGTGTCGGATGGTGAAGGAAGGGATGCAGAAACAACGACAGGTGTCTGAACTGCAGCGCTGCTCTCGGACATTTCTGCGGAACGAACAGGCGCATCACAGTGCGAGGAGGCGTTCCATGCCAATGCTACGGGCGAACCGCGGATAGGAGAGGATGGAAGTGGGTCCACTTCCATCGCATCCTCACGTGCGCGTGACGCAGAGGAATTCGAAGACTTGAACGCCTTCCGTCTCCACGTGTGGACACTTTCGACGACCTTTCCGAGGTCGCACGATTCTGGGTTGGGGAGAACAAGCTCCGCCTCATCAGACTGACTACTGTAAACAACTTGCTTACTGGAATCCAAAGGAGATGCTACCAAAGAGTTGTTGTGCACCTGCACTGGTGTCGGTCTCTGAGCCAAAGAGTTGCGAGAGGTGAAGGGTGGAGTGATACAGATAACGGGCGTTCGGCGCTCAGAATTCGAGTCAGACCGTATTATTTTCATGGGCTTTCTCGTAGATTTTAGTAAGGGAGGAGGGAGAGAAGACGTGTTGGGGTTGTTACTATCGGGTGAACGGGCACGCTTGCGCGTTACCATCGTCGAAGTGCTGCGCATCTGGGGAGGAGCGCCTGAAGAAAATAAGGAGATAGAAGAGTCGAGTGCAAATGTAAGCTCACTATAATTCATGAAAGAGTCGCGATCTATGGTGGCTTTTGAGGCTCGCGTTACTGGCCTTCTCCGTGTCGTAGACGTCGTTGTCGTTCCTGTGGGACCGGAGGACGTCGCCAATGCTGGAACTACCGGGGAAGGTCTCTGGCCAAAAAAATCGGTCAACTTTTTGTTCTTGTCTCTCGAGGAGCTTTTTGCAGGCATTTTTAGTTGTTGGAGTCTACCTCGAGGAAGGTTGACAATGAGCTTGTTACCACACGTCGGGAAGAGCGTGTCGCGAGCGCGACAACACGTAATCCGATCAGTATTTGTCACTGCTTGTTTGCCAGGTGCAGTCCGTACTACACAGAACTTGAACACAACCCATATCAATTGTCATTATCTGGAATAACTACAGTGCGGCTAGTGCAACTTGATATCCGAACCGTCCAAGTGAATGTATGCGATGATAATCTATAAGTACCATGTAGAGGAATGTCCTGCAAAAGGTTATATAGGAAATGCGGGTGTCACTCCATGGGGATGCAATGCAATGCAAGAAAGTAAGACGGAATACCATGTCAGGCGTGGAAGCATTTAAAATGCAAGGGGTTCGTGTTCGTCGATTGTTGGCTGTCTGCTGTGTGATGTTGGTTGCGGGTAGAGCGGGGAAGGAGGGTGGGAATGTCGAGGCGATGATGCATTTGTCGACGAGTATTGTGATTGTGAAGGTGTTCGGGAATGGGATCCAGCAGATGGTTGCAAAGACCAACGCCTTGGTAGCAGTGAACCCAGTGTCGTGGAGCCTGACTCCTCGGAGTAGATACTGTGTTCCTCTGTGACAATCTCCGAGGGGCTCTCTGGATACGGTTGGTTGGTATTCGGATCTAGCGGGATGTTCCTTTCTGGAGTCGGATTTCTAGGCCGTCCTGCCATGTCTTGTTCACTGTCTCCCTTCTCTAGAGTCGATGCATCGGAAGTTGATGCTTTACGTCGTCGAAACCTTGCAGGTACCTTTATCAGACCCAGGTTGATAAGGGTATTGACGAACATGACGATGACGGCGACAGAGATAATGACGGCAATAACACAGCCGATCGCGACGCGAGGAATGGCTGCGACGTTGAAGTTTTGAATAAACGCGATCAGCAGACCAGTGCATATGACACGAGTAAGTGCCAAATATGTTGCGAGAATGTCGGCTCCCCTCGTCTTGTGAGGCCTGACGAACAGGAGGTAGGCAAGGATCGCACACTCGATGACCAGGATGGATATGACCTGCACCTCTCCATTTGCTTGGGCGAAGGCAGTGAATATGGCTTTCACAAGAATGCCAACGAGAAATGGTATACTCGCGAAATACCTCTCCGGGCGGTACAAGGCGAATAGAGGGCCGTAAGCGGTGCTAGGTTTGGGCTGTATGTACAGTGCATATGGTGTAGCACGGATTGCGAGGCGGACGAGGGGGAAGATGGAAAAAAAGAGATAGCCGAACACCCCTAGAAAGAGCACTACCGAAAGCAAGATTGACAACCAGGAGTCTTGGAGTGTCCACTGATACAGCGCGAAAATGCTAACAGGGGTGATTGCAATGAAGCACTAGTTTGGATGCGTGAACAAATATCTCGAGGTCAGAAAGCTCTATACTCACCACACGCAATAGCCACGCGCGCGCGAACACGGGATACAGTTCTCTTCGACGCAAGAAGTTGGTGGATTTTGTCCGCCGACTAGCAAGGACCACAATGCCGTAGCCTAGCGCAAGTGTCGCTGTCAAAATTGCCAAAAGCATCAATGCCATGAGGAATATAGTCATGAATGCGTTGGCTGTGGCGATCCCAACATACTCGACGTAGATGGGGATACCAGCCTGGAGTACATTACTGGAGGTTGCGGTGACAAGTTGGACAGTTCCGGTGTTATCTAGCTCTTGAACACTCCTAGAAAAAGCCGACAACGTAGAGTCTGATGTCGTGACATTGCCCAGTGCTACCAATGTCTCTGTCGCAAAGTTGGTTGTTTGGTAACTAGCGAGGGATGTAACCACAGCATTGTAAGGGCTTAATTTCCTGTTGACCAATGCTACCGCTGAACCAGAGGTTGCATCCGCCATGTTACCCCCGGTAAGGTGGCGCATGTTATTGATCGAAAGCTGGATCGGGGAAGTCGCCGAGGCCGGAAACAGACCCAGTGCCCATGAGAAGTTGGTCGCAAAAGCGGTGTAGACTGACGAGTAATTAAGATCAAGAAGCGCCGTTGAGGCTGCCCACTGGAAGAGATAGAACAGGTCGAACAAACGATGTGGCGCCAGAGAATCGGGTGACTGCGAATACCAAATTGCGGAAAGAAGCGCAAGAAGACCCAGGGCACCTGTGGCCCACTCCACTGCGACCTGGTGGGCTGACCACCCATTAGACAAGGTTGCCTGAACGCAAGCTTTGAGCTGGCCGGTAGTGACATCAGTGAGTGTCAGTTGTGCATAACTACCAAACGCTGAGAAGCGAAGCCAGAGGAATTGGTCACTGGAAACTCACGCTTCAAGGTCTGGTATCTGAAAAGCTATGCCCGGGATTTTGTTAGTTACCCCGAGAGAAGAGGGAAGGGGGAGGGAATCGGATCCAGTAAAGTTGTAGGTCGGTAATGGACATAATGCACCACCGAACAAAGAGCAAAGTTCAAGTGTGAAGTTGAAGGGATGCGTTCCATACACATTTAGCATGATGTTGGCGGACACGCTGACGTTGGGTTCCTGCCGAGAAAAACGGTATGGGATTGAAACCAAGGAAAAAAATCGTAGTAGAACTCACAACACTTGCTGCAGAGATGTTGAACCAGATGGAAGAATTCTTCTGAAAGTAGGCAAGGTCGAATTGTTGGATAAGGAGAGCATCAGGTTCTGAACAGTAAGTGACAGACGACGTGACTAGAGGAACACATGAGTCATTCTACGACATGCATTTACGTCTAGCAAGTCGCAACAAACTCACAGAGCGAATCATCCCTAGCAGAAACATGAATAACAGGGATGAGAAATAATAGGGGAGCAAGACGTCGCATCCAGGCGACGAGCATGTTGGTGGAATGGGTAGAGAGCAAAAGGATGGATATGGGCCAGCTATCACGGGGACGTTGTATCCCGAGACAATATAACAGTTCATTGAGCTGCGTGTTGGAAGCATGCTTGTTTCCATTGTACTCACAATGGTTCTATTGTTGTCAAGGCTGTGGTTACGAAGTCCAGACCTTTGTTCTCGAAAACGCAACGCCACTTCAAAAAAAAAAAGGCCGGGTCCCTCCAATTTCGAGGGAACTGGCAAGGCTAAGGACCGGAAGGAGTCGGAGACTTTGAAGGTTGCTGTGACTCAAATAAAATGAACACATGGATCCCGCAACATACGCCAGTGTATTTCATGCGCAATTGCCGAAATTAGCCCACATGGCAATGGAAGATGTGGCTGTGTAATTATGTAATAGCACTGGTTTGGACGGCCTCTTCGGCAAACAATGATGCTGTTCTTTGATGATCTCGATCAACACGAATACTACTTATCACAACTATCACAAACCTAGCTACTAGTCCGATGATTGTGTGGTCTCGAACAGAGCAGACCGGGGTCGGAAACCACACACAACCGACCATCAAGAGTGCTCATTACGTCAGGTATGCACAATGGTCGTAGTTCCCACCTTGGTTCGCGCCCCACCAACTTGGGAAAAGATGGGCAGTCCCAGCCGCACCCTGGACTGCAAAGGAAAGGATGAACACCATTACTTGGGTTCCCCCATCGAGAGCTGCTCCAACTCTCAGCTTCGGCATGCAAGGTGACTGGCTGGCGGAACTCACCGGCTCCAATAATGTAGTTATATTGAGCGAACCAACGGGGGTAGCGTGTACGCAGCCACCACTGAGAAAGGAAGGCAATCATAAAGTAAGAGAGGATCGACGAGTTGATTCCTACGCAAAGCCATCCGATGAAGTATCTGTGACGCTTCAGTGTTCGAGAATGACTAAGTGGAGTCTAGGACGTACGCAATCACTGGTGTGTAAAGATAATCCAATCGTAGCTTCGGCCAAAAGCGGTGCGCAACCCAGAATGGGACGGGGACGAATAACCCGACCACGTAAGCCCATGGCACCCACTGATACCTCTGTCCCACTGAAAATAGCTCATGGCTGAGGCCACCCCAGGCGATAGCTTGAGAATTATATTGCTGCGGTTGCTGACCAGACCAAATATTCGTTCCTTGGACTGAAAGAAGAATCTCTCGTTGATTATCAATAATCGAGTTCATCAACACTATATGAACGTGAGTATTGGCTAGATTCAGATAACTACTACGATCCCCCTTACCAAAGTTCAATACGGCGCCAAGGAGCGTGCCAATAATTTGGGCCGTAAAAGCAGCACGGGGAGGAAGTTTCGAGTCTGCCAAAGGTGAGATAAATCCACTCGAGAGGAGAGTAGAACGTGGACCTACATTGGGCAATCTTGAGATCCCGAAGTAGCAACGATGCCTGTGTCACGGTATCTGCCAGTGTCGCTTCAGCTTACCTAGGAATGTGTGATAAAGACATGTAATCTCACTATAACTGTATAACACGAAGTACATATTTGCCATTGGCTTGCCAGGATGTAGGAATCCCCCGATCATTTGCACGAACCTTTCCCCCGTTAGTGTCATGTTCGTATCATGAACGAAAAGGTCACCTACGGTTGTATGATAAAGCCAAATCCAGTGATGGCATAAAGTGCTCCAAAGAAGAGAATAGACACCGTAGCCAGCAGTGTTGCGATCACAAAGCCCCACCTATAAATAAGGGTTCATTGATCATGTAATGCAGTGACCGAAATACAACTCACCAGGGCAGCGTGGAGTCCGTCTTGTAAATGACGACCAAAGCAACGATGACAGACAATAGGAATGTTACGAAATACCAACTATTCGGTGCATCCGGATACTTTTGTTTTGTTTTGTCAGAGTTATTTTCAGACAGGCTGCAAGTAACTCACTTTGAGCATCTCCAGATAATGAGGATCAAGCTCCTGGTTCTCATCCACATTCCTCATACCGTCATCCTGCCAGAACTTCCAATCGATCGTCTTCCATGATTCCATGAAGCCTCGAGGACTCGCCCAGCTCCATGCAGAACGAAGGTCATCCATGTTCCAGAGAAGGAGATGGGTGAACGTTGCAGCGAGTCCCAGATTTGTAGTAAGTAAGTAAACCACCCATGTAGAGGAATACCAAGGAAGCCCTTGCTCCGCAAGTAAAGTGGGGTCGACCTCGTAGTTTGAATTGAGAATCAGCGTCTGATTATATTGTGTGCCATTCTCATAGTAAAGCAGTTGAGAAAGCTAGCGAAAGGAAAGGCGATCAACACACGCTAGATGATTTGTTGGATCAGACCTACGAATGGGAAATTCTGCGCCTGCCAGATGTTGGTATAATATATTGCAGAAAATACGACACTGGTCGAATTATGTCATCATGTTATGCAGATCTCGGGAACTTAACTTACATGCAAAGAATGTAGCCAATGAAGTTGGATACCTGAACGAAATTTAGAATTGCGTGGGTCATTCAGTGAATGCAGACTTACTTGCGCTTTGAGAGGAATCGTCATCGGATTGACACCGCCAGAGATATACTGTAGACGACAGTCGGTTACGAGACTAACAGAAAGCTACAAGTGGCGCTTACCTGCCAGTCGAAGCAAATAGACAGTAGTCCAAGACCTTCATTACCGTTGGTACCACCGAAAAGACGGGTGAATGCGGGGCTAGTCGGGTTTGCCAAACAGAAAACAGAGAGCCCAGTGAGCAACGGGAAGATCCACTCAGGGAAAAGTTCCCAGATAAATATCCTGTCCGTCAACGAGTCAGAGATCGCACAGATGCACACTCCCAAATTTATCATCGAACAACTTACACGCCAAACACGCAATAAAACATCTTGAGTTTTCTCCTTGCTGCCTGTCCGCCTTCGTACAGGGCATCAAACATCGAGATGAGGGGAAGCACTAAAGGATATAGCATCTTGGATGGGTACAGCAGAATGGCTGCACAGGTGCAATCAGTTCAAACAACCGGGTCAAGTGTTTGGATGAGTACATACAGCGCATCATTCCACCAATTCCGTAACCTAGCAGCTGACTCGAGAAGAGGAGGAAAATCGAAGCGCCAACATTAGGAGTAATGTTATAGTACAGACGCTGGACTGCGAGGACTTCAGTACCGAGGGCAGAGTTCGCCGCTGCGCTGGCCATGATGATAACGAAGGCATTCTCTTTCTTGTTGAATGGACCCTGTCGACACGTGTTCAGAATCTGGCGAGGAACCTGGATATGATAAATGATTTACCGGGTTCAGCCATCTCAAGTAGCGATGGCGAGGAATAAAGGTTTCCATGAAGATTCCTAGTACGTACGACACAACAGCAAGAAACATCAGGGAAACGAGCACCGTTTGCTAGTGATAATGATAAAGAGAGTGCGGTTGCAACGGTGGACTCGACCCACCGGTTTGAAATAATATATCTCAGCTGTTGAAAGTCATAAGTGAGGAAGCTCAAAGGGAATGATATCACACACCAAGAACCCCTCCGAAGGCAGAAAGACCAATGCCGATGAAGAAGGCACGGAAAGTCCAAGGGTTTAGACTCGGGTCATCCGAAACAGAGATGACATGGGTCGCGATGTCACGTTCGTCCTGTAAGACAGCGTCGGTACTCTCAACTTCGGCGGTCGTGGTCTCGACGTCACGCTTTTCGCGATAGGACTTCTCGTCGCTGAGGCTCGGGGTTTCGTTACCACGATAAGGGGATAGTTCAGGAGCATCGGTCATGCCTCCTGGGTGAACCATACTGGAGGGTGGGCCACCGCAGTGGGGGACGGGGGACTGTTGCACCCATTATAAATCGTTACTCCATCCAGGGGAAAGCTGAGAACCCGAATCGAGTTTAATACTGTTATCTCGCCGACATTCTGGTCCATGCTTGGCAAGGCATGTGGTGCGTAGTTCAGATTATGGAATCCGTCCGTCGCCTCGAGGAAAACAGACTATAAATAAAGAGAGGTGGCGTTTAATTAATATGCAAAAGTGTTCCGAAAATACATACTTAAGTACGTACGTTGTCTCAGTGACAGGAAGCGGCCACCTGCGCCACCGCTAACCCCACAGGGGAAACGTCTTTCCGGGATCGTTTAGTGTCACTTCCCACGGGCCACGTAGAAATGTGACCGGTGCTGACACTAGTCATGAGCACAACTGAATTAGAATAGGTATATGCTGATACA
>QFEM01014415.1:0-15725 GCA_003316205.1 Boletus bicolor | reverse complement strand
TGGCGCAACTTGGCCAATTTGGCTCTATCCATTCCAGTTCATGACGGAAAAGCCGACGCCTGAGGTAGTAATGTCACAGCGTAGTCTTGGCGTAGTCAGCCAATTTATGCGAATTATAATTGTAATTCCAAATGGAGAGGAATGCTGTTCGTGATTCTGCGCATGTGACATGGGAGGTTACTGAGCTATGTGGACCAGGGTCTCCCGTGATATATGTATCTTGTGGGAAGCTAGTAATCGGATGAGGTCAATCCCCCTCATACCATCCTCCGCCGAATCTTTAGTCGTCCAGCCCTTCTTTTAGCAACCAAGACTCAGGATGGGCTTGTATGACACAACCATCGGTGCGTTGCAATGAGGTGTCCAATTTATGGGATGAATTGTATTGATAGGATCTAATGGTAGGTGCACTCCTAGCGGGCATATTCTGTGAGTGTCAGGATTTGTATGTCGGTTTGGGGCTCCGACTGACCCGTTGCGAACCAAGTCAATACCTTCTTGTATGGCTTGGTTACCTACCAGTTCGCGGCGTACTACCAGACGAGTAAGCAAGATCAGCAGACACCAGTCCACTATAACTCATATCCCGCTCCAGAATTTGATGATCAACCAGCGACAAAGTAGGTCGTTCATCGATCCAGGATTGTACAGTTTGGACGAGTAATCTCAGGTATATGGTGCTCTTCCTGTTCCTTTTGGATACGTTCCACAGTGCCATGTCAGTACTCTCAATCTGTTGTTTGGGAAGTGACTCAGTTGTTTCCATAGAGCCATATATATGGCATATTATACGTTCGTGGCCTTATCAACCTTCCTGTCTACACATGTTAAGTACAGTCTAGCGTGACGAGATATGATAATCCAACAGCTCCTGCAGGTGAGTAAGCTTACCGCATTTTCAATCTGGTGCTAATGGCTGCCCTCGAAGTGTGTTTATGGCCATACGCGTTTACCCCTATCGGTGCAGCGCTCACTGCCTTTGCAACGCAGATATATTTAGGGATCAGGCAAGTATACAGTATATCAACGCGAGCTCAACCTCAACCTCAGTGCCTCGTAGGATTTGGCGTTTCACCAACAGCAGAATCCTATATGGTGTGGTCATCCTGCTCGCGATTCCTTCCTTTATTCTGGGGATCGTTTGCGGTATTCTGGCTTGCGTCTTTTGCGCGTATGTGTCACAAATGAGACATGTACCAAATTAATCATAGTTGTTTAGTAGGTCGGTGATACCCCAAATTACGCCTATCGCGATTGCCTGGTTGACCACGCAGGTCGCCGTGGACACGTTCATCACCGGTGCGCTCGTTTATTCCAATCTATATAACATCAAGGTGGTTACCTACAATCACTAGTTACTTTGATCATCATCTTCTCTCGTTCGCGAACTGGTTTCCGTAGGTCTGATACGGTTCTCAACCGACTTATCTGCGGTGCCATCCGGACCGGTCTCTTCGCCGGGATCTTCAACATGGGTGATTTGATCTGTTTTCTCGTTTTCCCGAGCACAAATCTCTACGGCATGTTCTCCATTCCCGTTGGTCGTATCTACACGAATGTGAGTGTCGTCAGCGTGGAGAAAGTGTGCCTTTTGGCTAACATGATCTTTTCTTTTTTCTTATTCTTTTTTGGAAGACCCTTATGGATGGCCTTCTTGCCCGCAAGTCGCTCAACGCGGAGTTGTCCCCTCCGTACGACGTGAGCGAAGCGGTAAGCTACGTAGCTGCCTTCACATGTTCGTCGCTTATCGCCAATCCCTGCACAGCTGGGAGCAATAGATTGGGGAACCAATGAATCGTCGCAAACTACTTCGAAGGCGCAGCCGACCAGCAACCAACATCAGGTCGAGGTACAAAGGACCGTTGATTGAGGAGATGTAGTATGATCGCTCGACTCGCGTGGATGCGGAAAGGCAAAGTCATCTCAGATGACATCCGTAGCCGTGTCTTGCGAAAGGGAGGCAATGTGGTCGAAGGTTGCGTCCCGGTGGAAGCTGTTGGCAGTACGGTCAGTCGTACGGTAGATTGGTACTGTGTATGGCAGTAGTGTATAGATACATTGTTCGTGATGGATGTGCTGATAGTACAGCGAGGGCTGGTCAGTCGACCGAGTGCTCAACGGACTCGGTGTGGGCGATTACCTGAACATTGAACCTATCTGATTCACTTCCGACTCGTACATCAAGTGCGTAAATCGCATTCACCATCCCTAGTTCCATTTTTACTCGAATTCTCCACGTCGGACTTACGAATGTTTAGATATGCCCAGGCATTTATTCGAGAAGGCTACTACTACAGGAACGGGTAATCGACGTGCGGAGCGACGACACCACGCTGATGGCTGCGTATACCACCAGGAACACCCAACGACTGCGGGTCAGTGACAAGGCGCAGAGCTGTGGCGAGGTCAGAAATGGATCAGAAGGGAGGGAGGAGTGACGATGCGTGCTGGCCAGGCATGCCCACAGAGCCCTCCAGCCGTGCTGGCGGCACGAGGGCACGAGGTGACGAGATGAAGGTCCAATCGAGGGCATCGAACGCGTCGCGAGGAGTAGTGGCTACGGGTTGGAACGGCGATAAAGCACGTCGACCAGGGAGGCCCAGCAAGGGAGCCGATAAAGGAAATGGCGCGCATAGGCGGCGGTATGGCGAGCTGCGAGACAAGTCGAGAGGTGCGGCGCGCCCAAGTTCGGGGGACCCAAGAGGCGTGCAAGTCGAGCCAGAAGGAAAAGCAAACTCACACGAACGTGTGTCGTGCACCAGACCAGGTAACCACACGTCCAACGAAATGAATACGCCGCGCACGATCGCGGAGACGCAGATCGAGAGGAGGAAAGAGGGTCAAAGGAACACGATCAAATGACGGTGGACGTTGAACTGACGATCAACACACCTCGAACCACGACACACCTGCAGCATCTCCCACCACCCTGACCCATTGCACGATACCGCGACGAAACCGGTTGAGCGCGTGAGTCTACGACTCGAAACGAGTCGAAACAAGACCATTAACTGAAGTCAACACGCATAAGTTAACAGTTTAGGTGAAGATGTCCCATGCGACCTGTCGAGCTCTCGAACCTATCTCGTCGTCGGGGAGGACGCAAAACTAATATAGAGAAGTCAGTCAATACCCACGCGACAAGATGTGCATACCAAGTCATTCAGTGGCACCATACTGTGCAGATCGGAGGCATTGCATGTGGACTAGAGAGGTTGGGGGGAATGTCGAGCGTATTTGGCTATATACTCTGCGTACGGTCTCGACCCCTCAGCTTCTGCGGTGTCGCATCTCGCAGCTGCGCTGTTCTCTTGTTGCGAATCTGTTTTTTCTTCAACGAATGTCGGAAATTATTTCGACACACAAGCGTTGTGGGGAGAGGTAACGCCAGCTAAATTTCAAACTCCCGGCGCCCGTCCATGGAGTCGTTGGCAGAGACATGGCTTGAAAAACATGGTCCATGATGCCTCAGCGAACAACACGCTGGCACCGGGCCGCGCGCCAAGCTTAGTCTGACTCGATTTGCCAGCTCCGACCCCATTTCGTTCAGCTTGAAAAGTCCCCGCAACCTTCAATCTCGTGGACGAGTACACACCTACAAGTCGTGTGTCCTGCGGGGTGAGCAGAAACCAGCCACACCAGCGCACGCATCAATTCAAATCAGCCAAGCAACGGGCACGCAGCCTTGCCACCACCTGCCGGCGCAGCTAGTATTGACTGGCAGTGTGTTATAACCCGCAGACACTTGGTTTGGTGCTACGTAGTCACTGGTACCCAACTGATCACTTTTCGAGCCCAACATTTTACGAGTCAACGTTTCAACGTTGAACGGTACCTCTTGAAGTGTAAAAATTGGTGATACCATAACGGATACTTCTAGATGTTGCGCTCAGGCTTCGGGGATAACCCCAGCACGCAAGTCGTCTTGCTGTCTGTGGTTCCAGCACCCCATGCTAACGATACTATGCTGGCGTGAGCTTTGTATGTTTGTCTGATATTGGGTTTCAGAGTTTGATGAAGCCTTCTCACAGATTCTTGTTAAACACACTGATGGTGCCTGGCTATTTTGCTTGCATATCTGCGACCATCTTGGTCTTGCATGTCTTCACCCACTTGCTTATAGCTCGTACAAGACACTTAGTTGTTATTCCTCAATCTCCTTTTGCCGCGTTTGAAGTTGCCGACGTCTCCGTTGCCAATGGTGCCGTCCTGCGAGAGAGGTCATTTGTTGAGCTCCATGGCGGACTTGTTTCGTATTTGTTCAAAATCGCTCGGCTGTTCTCTTGTATGGCGTTTCTGGCACTGTCTCTCGCGACTTTCCAAACAGACAGGTGTGGCGAATGTCTCTTCAGTGTCTCCGCAAAAGATGATACGGCTTATTCATGTCCTTCCAGTAGTCTTCGGACACCCATTTTGGATCGGATCCAGTTTTCTCTCTGTGCTACGTCCGTGCGTCACCCAGATAATCTTCATGCTGCTGCTGTTTTCAACATTCATTTGCCTTACAGGCGTTTGCAGTTTTTTTGTCTGTAATCACTGTCGCATCCCCCACGGGAGTTGGTCGACTCGTCTCTGCGCACCTTTACTATCGTGCTTTTAGCGACACTCACGGTATATGCCTATCGTGATGTCTGGCCTCTTTTAACATTCACCGAGCAACCCGTCGACTCGTGTGAAGGACCTCTTCTTTGGGGAAAGCTGGCTACTTTAACGGTTGGTGCAGTGGTATACCCTTTATTCAGCCCTCGCTTGTACATTCCACTGGATCTCACGGTATGCTTCCTTTAATTCTCGGAAACCTTCAGTTCCCTGTTATGATCTGTCTTAGAAACCGTCCGATACGCCTCACCCAGAGCAAACTGCATCTTGGGCCTCGTTACTTTTTTACAGTTGGGTTGAGCCTACTGTCCGGTTAGCCTGTAGACTAGTCCACCTGCCACATGATCTGCTTCCACCTCTTTCAGACCAGGATTGCGCTGAGAACTTGAAACGACATAGTTTCCCTGTGAGAAGTTGTTCTTCTGTCATGATTCACTGCATGGAATTCAATTGCATCCCCTTAGCACCTTGACCAGTTCAGCGGGGCGAAGAAGTGCCACATCTTTTATGGACTCATGACTGTCTTCCGTCAGTCATCATACCTCCCCGAGTGATCTTTATTCATCTCTTTGAAATGCAGGTGTCGAGATCATAGTCCTATCGGCGAGCCTCGTTATACAGGTACTACACCTCGCATCCTCTCTATAATATTATTGACGTGTGGAAACTTTCGACAGGCCCTCGCGAGTTTGATTGCACCATTGGGTCTCAAATACCTTCTCCAGTAAGTACGTGATCTCTGTGACTAGACGGCCTGATTGTCACCATCGTTTCCTTCAAGCTATCTCGAGACAGGCGGGGAGGATGCGCTTGTGCGTCCTTGGGCGTGGATATTGCTTATCCTCTTTGGCACTCTCATCTCATCATTGGCTTATCAATGGTACAATTTCATAGAGGCGAGTATTGTGATGTCATTGTGTGCAAGCAAACATTCGGGCAACTGAAGTTCGACCAGTGCCGCACTATGGTCCGGGCCGAGGCCATACTCAGCCAGCTCATATTCGAACACGCCCTCCGTATCCGAGTGAAAGCAGAGACCGAAGATGCGGAAATGCCAGCCTCCCAAGGTTTCTCGGAACCGGGTGCCTCTGGGCAGGCATCCAAGGACGCTCCGTCAACTGTCAAATCATCAGCAAAGAATCTCGTAGGAAAACTCAACAATCTTGTCACCTCAGATCTCGCTACCGCGAATGATGGCCGTGACTTTTTGATACTTGGTCAGCCTTTCCCTTCAGTTGTCGGCTGATAATAATGAGGAGCTTGGATGTTCAGTGCTATTTGCGCCGCTCCAGCTCATTGCAGCGACTTGGTTGTTGTATACACTCTTGGACTGGAGGTACGACAGAGTCAGGCGGCTTGATAATTCACAACTTACTGGTTTCTCATTCACTCAGCGCGTTGGTTGGGTTGGTAGTGATGCTCATCACATCCCCACTTCCTGGTATGGTTATGAAGAGGATCCAGCATGTCAAACGAGAGCAGTCAAAGAAGGTGCGAATAAATCAATATCAATCAAACGACGCTATATCTTATTTCAGACCGATGCACGAGTTCAAAGCATCACTGAAAGTGAGCATCATACCCGTCATTTGTAGAAGCGTCACGCAAATAATGGGGCTCTGACAGCCATCGGGGTTATTCGCATGGTGAAGCTTTTTGGATGGGAATCACAGACAGAACAACGCATTTTCGGAAAACGTGAAGATGAACTCGCTTGGTTGTGGAAGTTCAAGATATTGGAGTTGATCAATGCCAATATGAAGTAGGCTTTTTCGTTCCGTGGTGCTTTGAAAAGATGATTAATGTCGGATGGGCCAGCTTCTGCTTGCCACTAGTCACTATGCTCATCACATACGCAACTTATGTAGGTTACTGGGAAGTTTAAGGTATGTGAGGAGCTGAACTGATTTTCTAGACCATCGTTATGGGAAGGTCGTTGAGCGGCAAGTTCTGTATAAGTTTTCCCCAGTTAACATACCTAACGATCTCTTACAGCATCCACTGTTTTTGCTTCTATTTCTGGTGGGTAGCAATACTCGAACTACTCGCCACGATGGGTTGATCGTTTACCAAGCTTTCGACCTCCTTCGAAATCAGCTGCGGTCTATATTCTTCTATTTACCCAAGATTGTTTCGGGTTCGTGTCGTTTTCACACTGTGGCTCATTATAATCACATAGACCATCAATTCAGCACGTGTTTCCCTGGACCGTATAAACGAATTCTTGCTGGATACTGAACTCCTTGATCGCTATGAGCCTGGTACCCGGAATGCTCTGCCTATACCAACCACCATTATCGAAGAATTAGATCTCATTGGGTTTAGGGATGCTACCTTTGCGTGGTCACAAAATGGTGTTGCGGATGGTGCACTAATGCCACCCAGACGTAGTTTCACCCTCAAAGTCAAAGGAGAGGTTTATTTCCAACGTGGATGCGTTAACTTGATCATTGGTCCAACGGGGTCAGGCAAGACGTCGATGTTGATGGCTCTGTTAGGTATGACAGCCTCTATTCTGTGGATCTCTTTTATCTACGAAACATTACCAGGCGAGATGCATTGGATGCCGTCTGGCCCGGGATCGTGGTTCAACTTGCCAAGGGATGGGGGTGTGGCATACGCTGCACAGGAGTCTTGGGTTCAGAACGACACCATCAAGGTGTGCAGCCTGTCCGAAGTTGATCAGTTTTTGTAGTCTAAGCATGATTGCTAGAACAACATTCTGTTCGGTGCTCCATATGATGACGATCGATATAAGCAAGGTGGGTCTACCTTTGCTCTGCTGAACCCCGCAAGACTGACTGAATTCCCAAGTATTGTATCAATGCGCACTGGAGAAGGACCTAGGATTGTTTGAAGCCGGTGACGACACTGAGGTGGGCGAGAAGGGGTTGACATTGAGGTGAGATACTGTACATACTAAGATGAGCGTCTGACACGATTCGATGAACTCGTCCACAGTGGCGGCCAAAAGGTAAGACTGGTTTCTGACGGGGGGTGTTCACATCATCATACCTTTGCATCAGGCTCGAATCACACTCGCTCGTGCGATCTATAGTTCGGCCGAGATTATTTTACTCGACGACGTGAGCTCGTTGTTCTGCTTCATTCGATTCCTGTAATTGACACATCTTACCTAGATACTGGCAGCTCTGGATGTACATACGGCATCGTGGATCGTTAACAAGTGTTTTGCTGGCGATGTCGTTCATGGTCGGACTGTCATTCTGGTGGTGAGTATCCCCCATCCAAATATACGTTTGTATGACTGGTAGTTTATGCATATAGACACACAACATCGCCGTTGTTCGCCCCATCACCCAATTTGTGGTTTCCCTCGCCTCGAATGGACACATTATCGATCAAGGCTCTTTTTCGGACTTGGTCGAAAGAGATGAAGCGCTTGCTGCAGTGTTTACCAAAGAACAGGAGATTCTAGAAAAGGATGGGGTGGATGAGGTCCCAGAAGTCAATGGAGAGAAGCCAAATGGGAATGGGAAACTCGTCATGGCTGAAGAAATCCCTGTCGGTCATGTGTCATGGGCTGCGTGTGCGTGGATGTTTCAAATTCATTGTGGCGTAACAGCTCACATTTGCTTCAGTCAAGCTGTACCTCGCTGCACTCGGTGGTGTACATACTGTCTCCTTCTGGGCTGTTGTGCTTGCATTGTTCGTGATCACCAATCTTGCGAACACATTGCAAACTTGGTTCCTGGGCTATTGGGCGACCCAATACGAAGATCACCTGGCCTCAGAAGTAAACATTAGCTTGTGAGCGTCGTCCACTCCTTGAAGTGAAGCCTCATCTTACCATAATGGACAGCTATCTTTCCGGTTATACACTTCTTTTATTCTTTGGAACGTCGACGTGGTCGTTGGCGTACTACGTCTTCTACTTAGGTGCTATGAGAGCATCGAGGGCGATCCATAACAGAGTCACAGCGGCGTTACTCGGGACGACCTTCAGGTTTCCTTCTTCCTTCTTTCCTTGGGAGTTTGTACTGAGGATCCTCAGGTGGCTAGATACTACACCAGCATCAAGAATCGTCGCACGGTGCACACAAGATATCAGAGCGAGTAAGTTTCACTGTCCGAGGAGCGTTTCCTCTATACTCATCTCCCACCTGCCAGTCGATGGGCCGCTTCCTACGGGCCTCGCGTGGGTCCTGGAATTGTCCATGAAGATGTTTTTCAGTCTCGGTGCTGTAGTCGTGATCACGCCCGCGTTCCTTTTACCAGGTGTGATCGTCGGTGTCGTTGGTGCATGGGTCGGACGCATATACATGAAAGCACAGCTTTCAGTGAAGCGAGAAATGAGCAATGCCAAGTCACCGGTGTTGGGTCATCTCGGAGCTGCCATGGCAGGCCTTAGTGAGTGATGCTTGTATATCTGGAAGTATCATCTCACTCCACTCGTTCTAGCATCCATCCGGGCGTATGGGGCTGAGGAGGTGGTAATCCGAGAGTCTCTGGCACGGATTGACAAGTATACGCGAGCAGCGCGCATGTTTTACAATCTCAACAGGTAAGAACTTGTTCACTGCACTGTACGGAGAAGTCGATGCTCAAAGTTTGTTGACGCGTAGATGGATGAGTGTACGGGTGGATGCACTGGGTACGCTGTTTGCAGCTGCTCTTGCTACCTACCTGGTGTATGGCCCCGAAACACAGCGAGCTGCCAATATCGGATTCTCTTTGAACATGGCGGGTTGGTGTTTTCAAACCTTGTGACGAATGCTACTGACACAGTCTCCTTAGTGATGTTCAGTTCCTTAATTTTATGGTGGGTGCGGTTTTTGAACGATGTCGAAGTCCACGGTAAGTCTGAGGACGAGACTCTGAGTTACCGTCCCCTCATGCCTTCCCACATACCTTCTTATAGGCAACAGGTAAAGGATATGTCAAACTACATGACGCGATGCTAACGTCTCGGACAGTCTCGAGCGTGTGGACAGCTACATCAGGATCGAGCAAGAGCCCAAGCCCACCGATTTGGGCATGCCTCCAGCTTACTGGCCTGCGAGCGGAGATCTACGCGTCGAGAATCTATCTGCTCGTTACTCGCCAGTGTGTCTGGTGTTCGCTTTATCTGTCCGTCTCTGATTCAACATGGATTCTAGGATGGACCTGAAGTCCTGCATGGTCTGTCGTTCCATATCAAGTCCGGCGAACGTGTTGGGATCGTTGGTCGTACTGGCAGCGGAAAGGCAAGCCACAATCAACCTCAACTATCGGGCGAATCCATTTCTGATCATTCGGTTCTATAGAGCTCCTTGACCCTCTCGCTCCTGCGATGCATTTTCACGGAGGGACAGGTTTATCTCGACGGGATGCTCACCTCCAAGATCAATCTCGACGCATTGCGTTCCCACGTGACTATTATCCCCCAAATCGTAAGCATCAGCCATCTTGATCACTCCTTGTATTGTGTTTACATTGTGTCATCAGCCCGAGCTCCTGAGTGGTACCCTCCGGCGCAACCTCGATCCATTCGAGGAGCACGACGATGCGACGCTCAACGATGTCCTCCGTTCTGCCGGATTGTTTGCTGTGCAAGAAAGCTCGGAAGAAAGTCGGCTTACACTCGACAGTCTGATCTCAGGTGGCGGCAGCAATCTTTCTGTCGGACAAAGGCAAATCTTGGCCCTTGCTCGAGCGATGGTTCGCAGAAGTAAACTACTTATCCTCGACGAGGGTAAGTTCGTTCTCTTGTGGACTAATTGTCGTTTACGATAAATTGGTGACTTGTTTGATGTTCAGCTACGTCGGCAATCGGTGAGTTTGTTACCCCATGGGCTCGGCGTGTCTGCATTGAGACTGAGACGGTGGATATGTTAGATTACAGAACCGACGCTACCATTCAATCGTCGCTCCGGAGTGGATTGAGCGGAGCGACCCAACTTATCGTTGCGCATCGTCTACAGACCATCATGGATGCCGATAAAATCGTGAGTCCCCTCCACGCATACCATCCCACCTAATCCACCAACGATTGCCTGGCACACGCAGATGATCCTCGACGCAGGAAAGATCGTGAGTTCGCTCTCGCTGACCTCCACGACGCGGAAAACTGAGCGCCCCTGGTACACGTTCCAGGTCGAGTTCGGAGCACCCTCGAAATTGCTCCAAAACGACAAGGGGATGCTACGTGCCTTGGTCGACGAGAGCTGCGACAGAGAAGCGTTATATTCGATGGCATCGTCGTCTATGTCTGCCGAAACATAGTCACTCGCGCACATCCACCAATCGGAGACCATTCCACTAAGACTCGTTGTCGTCGTCGTATGGTGTGGTCTTGTCGCACACTCAGCGCAAGATTCTGCATCTCTCGGAGATTCTACTTCCATTCCGCCTGTGCTAATTTTTTTGGGGGGAATTTTGAAGTTGCCCCATAGATACCATTGATCGCAGCCCAACTCCACGTGCGTCGCAAGTTTGCGAGGAATAGCCTCAATGCTGTCGTGCGGCATTTGAGTGGATTCTGTGGATCCTGATTCTTAGCTGACCGTCGGGCAGTGGTGAAGCGAGTTAGGGTTCAACCACAGTCACACAGGTCATGACAAGAGCGACGTGGATGCTGTCACCGGTCCATCTCTCTACGCATACGTTGGTGAGATTTGAGGATGTCGCTGTAGATGAGCACGTCTTCATTTTATTTCCACCGCAAAACCCGCATCGCAATCTTGACACCTTCGGAACTGCGCAGATAGGTATGGCACTGGTTTTCCTTCCCAAATCAGGATACCATGGGCCCCTTGAATTCTACATCAATCACTGCCATAGGCTCAGCGGGGTCAGTTCGTTGCGGCGTCCCCTTAGTCCTGTCTCTGTCGTAAGTTCATCAAGTCAAGAGGGTAAGATCCCCTAGCACCGCGTGCCTGCGCATCCTTTGAATGCGTCATGAGGCCACTTAAAAGGGGGGGAGCCCTAGCCGCCTTGAGTTGCCAAGGTCAATCAAGTTCCCTCTTCTCCGACCTCACACTATACACCAGCACATCATGATCCTCGCACTCTCCTCTGAAAGCGTCCGTAACACTGTCTTCAAAGACGAAAATGGACTTCCCCTGTACAAGAGTGACACACCCTTTCGCCTACTAGGCGCCCGTACGACGGTCATCTGTCGACACACAACGCCGACGTCGAACAACTCGGAGATGGACGGCCCCGTTGAAGTTGTGGGTTGCATCACTTGGCATTGTTTCAGGCCCTCGATATTCACGATCGGAGGAAGGGAACTGGAATCGAACGTCTTCCTGCCCAGCCACGGGTTCTTTGGAAGGTGAGGATTCCGCGCCGTTACTTATCGGCATGGGATAGATGGCACTTACACTTTGACGCACTCGGGATATAGGAAACGCACGTTCACTGGGCCTGACGGTCGTCAATATAGATGGGACATGCACAGCAGAGACGTCGTGGTGGGTGCAAACGTCTGGTCTCGATTGGATCGTGTTATCTCATTTGTCGTTTCGCAGCTTTCTCTCGATGACGCGTCACGAACCGAAATCGTACGCTACCACCGAGGGACTTGCGGGATTATAAGAAGGGGGAGGAGCGCCTGCCTGGAAATTGCACCCCAGGCGGAGCACATGTTAGACCTCGTCATCCTTACCTTTATATATGTGGAAAAGTTACGGATGGACAAGGAGGCGAGCCGACGGATGGCAGCAACATCGGGTGGAGGTCCCTGAGTCCAGAATTGAACAACCAGAGATGGTTCATCCTTGCAAAAACATGTTACTACTGGCATATCGATAAAGGAGGGTTTCAATCTACAATAATATACTACATACTGCTGTCATTCAGGCTTGAATCCGTGTAACGAACATCAGTATGTACTTTCAGTGAGGAATGTTGTGCAGATTCCGTAAAGTAATTGATCCGTCCATCCTTGGTCTTATGAGTATCCAGGGGGTGCCTCCGATTGCGATGCAATAGAACCCCAGTCCGGATCGTGTAGATTGCGGAGACGAGCCACTTCGCCTCTTAGCAGCTCAACCTGCTCATGAAGACCAATATTATCACTGGATGGAGTATCGGATGAGGAGGACGCGGTGGTGAAGACAGGCAGGATCGACGGTTGCAGAGTCAGAGTGGGTGGACCTATTCTTAAGGCGGGCTAACACACATGGTTTAACTCTCGAATGGAACAGCAAGTTGGCACGCTCACCTTGGTAAAAGGGGATCCCATCAGATGGGTTGACGATGTCGCGTCTATAGGAGATGTCGGGGCCATTTCGCGAGATGGAATAAATGGCTCCACCGCAGCCCGTCCTCCTACTTGGGGCCGACCACCATTGGATCTCTTATATCTCCGATAACATAATAGAGAGACAGTCACAAGTAGAACGGCAGCAACCCCACCCACTGTACCACCAACAACAGCACCAATATTTTGTCTTGAAGATGTCCCTTGAGCTTGAGCGCCGGACGAGGTTGCTGAACTGGATGGTGAAGTGGACGTTGTTGTGACAGAGGGTGAGACAGAACTCGACGTATCCGTGCTAACGGAACACCCATGAGAACGGCCTGGTGTAAGACGACACAAAGGACACACCTGTAAATCAAATAGTCAAACAAAATTAACACATTATTCCCCGAATTGGCAGGCTGTATCATCATAGTGTGCTGGCCGGAAACCAACGCTTCGTTGACATAAACGGGTACGTTGTACTGGTAATTGGTGGTTACCAATGGGGTATGTATGTACGGGGTCGGGGCGACGACATTGTCCAGCACGAATTCGACATCTGTAAATGTAGTGGCACCAGTAACGTTGTTTGCGATGATGAAGAATATGTACAGAGCACTTCCTGCCGTGCCGAATACACATCAAAGCAACTGGACTCTGAAATATCGGGGAACGTACCTGTAAAATTGAACTCAATTGCTTGCGCATAATTGTTCGCCGGACTAAAGGTGGCATCGTGCCATGTGCCGTTATACGCCAGTGAGGGATCTGGCTTAACGAAACACGATGTACAAGTATTGCCTATATTCCAATCTGACGTGGAGGGCAAAAACTGGGGTACCACGGGGCCAGTCAAAACGGCATCATCGACAGTCACATTTTGAAGTGCAGCAAGAGCGAAGCTAGTGAACAGAACGAAATAGACTTGAGTCTGTCCAGAGAGCGGTCTAAAGGGTATCATGGGTTAGCCTGAGAAGCGGATGGGAAAGAGATCCAGCGTACAGACGTAATTCGTAGCCCCAGATGAGTGGCTTGGCTGTAAATAGCTGATTGGCTCATTACAAGTCTCTCTCGTGACACAGCTTTCTTGATCGCATCATGATGATCAAGTCCTGAACCGTTGCCACGTAGGAACTCTGGGCATGACGAGTTCCCCCACCCACAGTACTTACCTCAATCCATTTCTGCCATCGCACGCCGAGTCAACGCCGTCCTTCTCAGGACGCCTAAAGAAAACTTATCTATGGACGCAGAAAACTTATTGGGAGGACTTGTGATTGGTGATGAAATTATACTGATGCAAACGTACACCTCGTTAACATGTAGGTCGTCGCCTCGCACCGGAAACATAATAGTGCAGTCAAACCACTCACGGTGTCATTCCGCCGAGATGGCAGTCACAATTTCTCTTCAGGACGATCCGGTCAGCCGACGAATGTTAGCACCTTCTCGAGCCAGAATCTTCCCAATTTCGCAACTTGAAGGCAAGTGAATGTCGCTCCCGCATATCGACACTCTTCAGGCGAGTCAATTAGCAAAATAATAAAACAGAGTTACAGCATGATTGGCAGTCCTTCAAACCACACTACCCTCCACAACATCCTCTTCTGCTGCACCCTTTCCCAACCTTTCTGCAAACTCTTCTGCGATCCCTGCATTATCCCTGCTATCTCGCGTGGTATCCTCGAGCAATATTCTGACCGCCTCCGAAGCACCCGTTTCTTCCGTTTTCGATGCAATGCTCGTCAAACTTGCCCGAGGAATCAGCGACTTTACCGCAGACGCTACCTGCACAGGAGGTATACCCAGTGCATCTGCAAGCGCGTTCAACGAGCCTTCCAAATCGTCACTTTTGTCTGCCCCAGCGCCTCCTTCCTCTCCTGATCGATCCGATCCGATCGCCCGACCCTTCAACGTCCCCCATCGTGTTACACCTCCCGAATCACCCACAACAATACCCCACCATCCGATTTCATCTTTTAACCTCCCCAACAGGGTCATCATCCCGTAGACATACCACCCGAGGAGCAATAACGCCAAGAAGAGGACGACATTTATGAACTTGGTGAATGACGTGCGTGTGCTGGGAGGAGAAACCTCTGCAAGTGGTTTCTTTTCGGAGGTGAGTTCCGGCTGCACAGGGGGCTTGGACGATGCAGCGACACCGGCACGGGTGGTGATGCTCGGGCCTGTGTGACGAAGGTGATGGTGATCTGCTGGTACATGGGGCGTGGTGGTGGGCGACGTGGGAGGCGTACGCTTGGATTGGCTTGTGCGTTTTTTTGGAGGCATTAATTTATTCGTCAGATAGAGAGAAACGAGGAATGGAGAGGGGTTCATAATGATCGGCAGCTTGTGATAACGCGCGATGTCATATCATGTGATGTTCAAACCACATGATCTTTGTGTGGCTGTGAACCCTTTGATCAACTAACCCACCGCACTCTGTGGGTTACTGCCATTATGGAGCGTCTGGATTTCCGTTTTGATGGTATGTAAACTCTATGTATTGTACAGGTTCTAATTGCTCTTCAACAACGACCGCCCGGTCATCTCTTCAAAAAAAAAGTATCAGCCAAGACCAATCTAAATATCAACCCCCAGCACTTACCTTCAGGTTGCGGCAACCCTAAAATCGCAAGCACGGTCGGCGCAACATCTGCCAACGCTCCTGCTTCCTCTGGCGATGTCACACCATCTTCATCCTGGACAAACTCGAGATCCTTTCCAGTCATGATGAACGGGACCTTGTTCGTCGTGTGCGCTGTGTGCGGTGCTCCGGTCTCTGGATTCACCATCTGCTCTGCATTCCCGTGATCAGCTGTGATAAGCAAGACATATCCAGCCTTCTCGCACGCCTCGTAGATGGTTCCGACAGCCTTGTCCGTTGCCGTGATCGCCTCGACGGCGGCCTCGTACACACCCGTGTGCCCTA